>QKQZ01017458.1:0-11357 GCA_003595255.1 Solenopsis fugax | reverse complement strand
AGGACTCAGGAAACGCAAAAGAAAAAAAACTGCAACGAATAGCCCTGGTCTCCCCTATATGGTGTAGTTTTTCTTAAACAACTTCTCCTTTACATTGCGACCATACTTAGTCTTCATCAGCTATCATACATGACAATAATGATTTTATCGTTAAAAATTGAGTGTTGTCTCGTGTTGATATGAACTCTTACTCTAGACACAATTTGATCGCGATATAAATTTGTTAATTAATATACATTTAAAATAATTGTCAATTGTTTTCGCTAACAGAAAACTATTCTGAGAGAAAAGTTGTTAACTTGACTAAATTTTTCTCGATTAAATTTTTTCAGTACAAGTATTTATGTATTTAAATTAAATAAATATGTAGCTAAGTTAAATATATAAATGTTTTTAAATTGAAGTTTAAGTATAATATATATTTGATTAAATACTTATAAGCTTCAATTAAAAAGAAACATTTACATATTTAACTTGGCTACATATTTATTTAATTTAAATACTTGAACTGTAGAAATTCAATCAAGTTGAAAAATTTAATCAACTTTTTTTTCTCAGTGTAAGTATAGTCAGTCGAAACGTATTTATGCATTATTAAAGGAGAATAACTTGATAAAAAACTACACTATCTAGTTGTTGCTTGTAATTTTGCCGCTTCCTTTCTAATTCAAATACCTCTTAGATAGATAATTTTTTGCGAAGATACATTTATAAAAACTTTACGTTAATAGTAGTGCACAGATTATATCGGGATTAAACTCAGTACAATTATTGGTAAATTTTTTTTAGCGCTTTGTTTTTTCTATTGAAAAGTTTATGATCTTATTTACTTTATAATTTGATAATTATCGCAAAGTATTCTTTGAAATTGAAAAAAAATTGGAATTGTAAAGTACTACTTGAAAATCATTACATTCTTAATTTCCACAACAGCTATTTCTAAATTACTCTGGAATTTCCGAAGGGAAATTGTGAATCTCTTTTTCTCTATAGCATTAAAAAGATGATTCGTCGCGTCGGTGGCTAACTCGTGTCATTTCGTAATATACGGTCGGCGTTTTTGTTGCCGACAAACAGGAAGCAGCGCGCGTGCAACACCGAGGTAACACTTTGTACACCGTGTTCGTATTTACATCTTAATATTCATATCACGTATCGATATAGAGATTAATATTCTGACTCTGCACGCCATTCTTTTTCATCTTTCGCGATCTCTGTCTAGCGGAATATACTCATAAAACCGTTACGTTGTCTGGAGCAAAGGTTGCATTTAAAGCGTTATAATAACATACTTCAAGATATTAATCTAGTTTAATCCAAGCACCGTGAAATATTTTATAAGTCGTAATAATTCTTCCGCGTCAAGTCACCGCAACATTTCCGTGTGATATAAAGATTTCGGACACGTGCCCGCGAGAGGAAGCTCCGATTATTCTCGGGATCCGGCGCGAAGACGGAAGACGAAATCCTAGGATAAAGCAACGTGGAATGAATACGCGGTGTCGCTTCGAAACGACTAACATTCAGCCGGGTCTGAATTTTAAAGAGGCGACCCGTCCCGTCGGACCCCGCCGCTACTTTGCGAGAATCCGGCCCCGTTCGCGGCGCCTTTGATGCTGCAATTGAGCAAGGCGAAAGAAAACGAAGGAAAGAAAGAAAGAAAGCACACTTCGGTGTAGTTTGCGTTCGCGAAATCCTCGTCATGGGAAGTCAGCATACCGGTGCTGTGGCGTTCGGGCTCACCCGTGCCCGTCGCCGCCGCCGCCCGGACCTTTCCATACAGACGTCGATAGACACAGGCGAGTGTAACGAGCGCACACCGAAGCGAAGTGCGACGGGCACACCGGTCCCTTTCTTATTTCTCCCGCGAGCCACGCCTAGCCCACTTGCCCCGTGGAACATTCGCGCGTGCACCCTTCACCGCACGCCACAGACCGCTGCGCTGGTGCAAGACCATGCACATACACGCTCCGCTCCGGCAGGAAATGTGGGCGAGAGAGACTTCAAGCGTCGAATATACCTCGGCACCGAAGCACTCGATGGTATCGCCCGAATCGGACGCAAAACGAGCGATTTGAACCGCTCTCCGTTTCACCCGGCTCTCCCCGGGCGTATCGGCGCGAAAGGAACAATTTCAGCTTCGTCCGCGTACATAGACGCGCGGAAAATGCGCAGCCGGGGCTATGCCGCGCTCTACATACACGTTCGGCGGAATGTTATCGTTAATACGGCCCGCGTTCGACGGTGGTATACGAATGGTAATTAGGCGATTTCGCTCGCCGAGTTTTTTTACATAACCCGCGATGATGTCTAATGACGTTCCGCTGTTCAGGAGAATTGAACACTTTCGTGAACACATCGCGAAACCGCACGCGATTCATACGACACCGGTGCTGGAAGTTTTCCAGCACCAAAGTTTTCCATGTGAATAAATAACACGGTTTTCCAAGTCGCGCAGCTATTGATTTTTCGCTCGATTTCCCATTTCCACTTTCGCGCATGGTTCGTTAGAACAATCGAGTAGTTTTTTTGATACATTCCGACGTGGCGTCTTAATAAAAAAAAATGTTTGAATAAAGATAAATGTCTTAATTAATGTCCTTATAAAAAAACGAATCCAATTATCATCCAACTTTATTTTGATAGTTGCATATATGTAAACGAATGCGAATGTTAATAAACATGACACTCTGGAATGTCATCTGTTTTATATATTGCTCTTTTATTTATATATCATTAACATGCGTATTTTAATGCAGTTCTTTAGAATGCATTTCTCGTATTGAATGTCCCACGCATTTTTTTTTTATTTTTATCTAAATATGTGACATCTTAAATAACATTAAAAATCTTTTGGAGGTAGAAGTAATGTGTTTGCTGAGAATTTGCATATACGAAGTAAGGGCGTCTAGAGAGAAAACGCAACCGCGGATGAATCACTGTCTCTTATTTAAACAGAGCGCCTTCGTGGAAACAGGCTTGCGACAGTGTTATAAATAAATTTGCATATACTTTATAAGTCATCGATACTTTCGTTTACTCTCGTTTTACGGAAAAGTTGATGAGGTTACGTGCTATTTTTAAATTGGCGAAGTAGCGCTCCAAAAAAAATGACAAAAGATTTTTTTTTATTTACCTATATTTCAAAGTCGCGATATTTGCCGGTCGACTATTATTTTTTACGTACTAGTAACCGCGGCCATAATCCAGATCTATTCCACGAACCACTGATCTCAGCATAGGATATTGCGACAATGATCTCCGTCCATTACGCGCAGGAAATATGATGTGTCTATATATATATATATATATATACACATATACATATATATAAACACCATATATTACTTCACTGATTTCCAAAGGAGTTAAACGACTTCTTCTGAAATCTATTTTCGATCACTTGGCAGGCGAAACGGATTTGCAAGGTAACGCGCGCGAAAATCGAGCCAAAATTATTATAAAAACAATCGCGGACTAATGAGTCACGTTTTTGAGAGAGGCCTGAAAATACAATCGGATGCAACCGCGGGGCACGGCGAATGGACGGTCGACATGGATCCGTAGGTGCACTCCCGATGCTTCCTGCGCGTTGTGTAGGCGTGTGTAAAGAAATTGTTCCCAGCACACCGCGCCTCTGTCAATTAACGCTACATCCGTCTTGAGAATAATTTAATTGCGGCACCCTTGAATATAACGGGCCGACGCGATACTTCGCAGCAGTTAGAATTTATGGTGCAATTTCTCCCGCGCGAGTTTCTTTTATTACAAATCAGAGATATCGTTATTACTTTCCACTTCGTTCCCGCGCGAATCGTTAGTGTAAAACGTGTTTCGCAAAGAATCTCAGAACGCGCCGAGAAACGGAATGAGCCGATCAAGATATCTCAACTATCTGAAATATTAATGGTCATACAGGATTTACAGAAAAGCAGGATAAATGATAAAAAAGTCACTCTTCTTGTTGATACTTCTGCTTTGAAGAAACCTTATGTTAACACTTACAATTAGTACGCACGATGGGATATTTGTGTCCTGCACATTTTGTTTCTTGTGCAAATCTTGAAATATCTTGCCAGCTATAATTAGTTATAACATTTATACAATTTTTAAACACACAAATACAAGTACTTTCTGAAGAAAGTTAAAGTGATGTATGTATAAGAATCGTTAATCATTTTTATATACACGAAAAGAACGATTTTATTAAAATAATAATTTTTATAAATAACACAGGGCTCCGTGGTTTTTTGTTTGAATAAAATTTATCATTTCCTATGTATTTTTGCGCGCTGAACACGAATCCAGCAAGCAAATTGCTCCATCACATAAGGTTTTTGAGAAAAGTGAGATTAAAGTTGTCAAAAACAATGTTTTTTGACATATTCGTGATTTTTTTAGCTAGCAAAGTAAATTTTTTTTTCTACTTTCGCTTACGCCATCTTAAAGTGTCAACTTTTACCTTTAAAATAGATTTTTTTTAACGCCATACGTTTTTTTTTACCGACTTAATCTCTGTGTAGTATGTAGTCACGCTACGACCAATATTTTACTGGCCGACGTGGTTTCCGTTGTTTGAATAAAGGTTACCATTTTCCATGTATTTTTGCGCGCTGAACACGAATCTGAGTAACATTATAAGCAAATTGCTCTATCATGTCAGATTTTTGAGAAAAGTGAGGTTAAATATGTTGGTCGTGACGTACGTGATTACATATAGATTAAGTCGGTAAAAGAAAAACGTATGACGTTAGAAAAAATCTATTTTAAAGATAAAAGTTGACACTTTAAGATGGCGTAAGCGGAAGTAGAAAAAAAAATTTACTTTATTAGCAAAAAAATCATGAATCAAAAAACGTTGTTTACCTTTAACCACACTTTTCTCAAAAACCTGACGTGATGGAGCAATTTGCTTGACGGATTCGTGTTCAGCGCGCAAAAATACATAGGAAATGATAAATTTTATTCAAACAACAGAAAAGAAGTCTAAAAACGGAGCTCTGTATAATTAATTTTTATATCAGTGAATAGCTTTTTAAATGTTGTACATTTTGTACATTTACAAATTTACGCTATCATGCTTCATATACGTATTTTTTTTACTGCTTTACAAACCAAGTTTTAATAAAATCGCAGAAAGAACCTGATTGAGAATCTTTCTTTATAAATATAAAATAAACTTAAAATAAAACTTGACATGCCAATCATCTTTTTCTATCACTTCTAAAATTTTGTTTTTTCTTATGTAGCAATTAATGTCATAAGAATCATTAGATTAAAATTGATCAGTGCATATGACTAGAAAGTCATTCGATATTACCGTTTGATATTATCATTCGATATCTTTCTTCTTTGTTATAATAATGAAAATGCAAAAAGAATTAGATGACAACGCAAAGTTCTCAAGCGGTCATCCATTCAATAGCTAATCCATGCCCAATATTACTTGACTTCAGTGATCGGACAAGAACTGATATTTAAGTACCGTTAAGTATAGTAACACTTGAATGATTGTTTGGAAATACCATATGATGTTATTGCCTAACTTCTTTTTGCATTTTCATTATTATAATGAAAGATAATGTCGAATGATAATGACTCTCTGATTATGACTTATTCGTATTGATTAATCAATTAACGATTCTTATGACATTTATTGCTATATAAAACAAAACTTTGGAAAATGATAAAAGAGAACGATCGGGTGTGTCAAGTTTTTATATTTTATTTTTAAGTTCGTTTTACATCACTTACAGTGAATGTTAAACATTTTTATGAATACTTTTCCAGAATCATTATTTATTAAATTCAAGAAAAAAAAGATGAAGGTTTCGTAATTCTATTTATGGCTTTTAGGTGAACATGCAGATCTAACTTCTCAAGAATTTAGCAGGAAACAAACAAATTTAACTCTTAAAACGCAAAACAATACACGTTCATTATTACATAATTGGTATTATAAACGTGTCTCTTGGTAATAATCGCTGGCAATTGGACTCTTTGATGTAAAAGAGCGATGTGGTCTTATATTCATAATAACTCTGATTGAGTCGTAACGACATTGGCGTGCGTGGCGTATCATCCTTGCCTACTTATTAGGATGACGTAAGGAGCGTTAACGAGTTCGCGATCAGCGATTATCGAGAGAATCAAAGCGTTTCATCGAGAGCGGGCATACCGCTTTTTTTTACCGATCTAATATAAACACTTCACTGTGCTGTAAAAGCAACCGTTGTAACGGAGAGCGTTTGTGTTTACGGAGGTCGACTATTCGTCGGGGGCACGATACGGGGCTGAACCGGCGATTACGCTAATTACTCCTTTTCTTGTGATTATACACGGCCGTTGCTGGCATCATCGTCGGCTATTCTGACATTATCCGCTATGAAATATTCGTATATCCCGTAAGTAGGTTGATTGTGCTCCATCCATATGTCATATGGTGTAAAAGAAATCGTGCTTCATCGATTATCATCGCATTTTACTCATTTAACGGAACTGATTGCGCTCGGCGAGGTAACAGCTGCGTAACATTTGCGGTAGCCGGCGTAATTAATCGGCTGTTGATTATTCTCCCCGTTACGCGCGTTCATTATACCGATATCAGAAGAATGTAATCTATCCGCAGTTTTTGCGAGTGATCTATACTGCGATGTACGCGATAGAATCTAAACGCGGAACTACCGTATCGCTGCGGCTGTAATAAATCGGCGCGAATCACATCGTAAAAACGGTTTCTAGGATGGACCTCTTGAATATCTGAGCACACCGACTTCTCCAAAAAGATTCCGTCGGCCAAGATGGTGTAACATGAAATTTTTTTGAATTTCTTCTTGCAATGATTTACAATTAATCTACAAATATGTCGAGAATTTTAACATATATAGAGAATTTTTTTAGAATTATTCTCAAAATTATCGTAGTTGTGGGACATGGTATTTAAAAAAAATTTTTATTATAATTTTAGTAAAATTTAAATAAACTATTTTATATTTTATTGTGGTCGACATTAATAAAATCAGAGAAAATTAGAATCATAAGTTCTTCAAAATATCATGTCTCATAATTACCATGATTTAAAATCTAAGAGAAAAAATTTTTTCCACGTAGAAAAACTTGATAAAAAATGATTTTTATTTTTATCAATATCGTATCTCATATGTGCACTCAGAAAAAAATTGTTAACTTGACTACATTTTTCATTCGATTAAATTTTTTCATTTTGACTTAAATATATAAAATACTTGAACCTCAGTTTAAGCGTTTATATATTTAACTTGACTACATAAATAAATATTTAACTTAAATACTTGAACTGAAGAAATTTAATTAAGTTGAAAAATTCAAATTAACTTTTTTCTCAGTGTATATTATTTTTTATTTTTTAGCTCTCAATATCGTTTAATTTTATTATCCGTTGATAAATTGTATACGTGCATCTTTTAATCTTTTAATACGTAACATAGAATTAATTAAACTAGGAATTACATACAATTTCTTCATTGGGTTTCTTCTCGCTGCGTTTGTCACTCGAATCACTGTCTCAAGTTATCATTTTAATTCAATACCGTCTAAGACATGTCAAGAGAAGAAAGCCTCCTGCGCAAAAGAGATTCGCATGGGAAAAGATTCTTTACGAAATCAAAAACGAAATTAAAAACTCCGAGTTTTCTGCGTGCTCGATCAAAGGTGGTAGCGGCAGATCTCTTTGTCTTTGCATCTAATGACGGAACGTTTGAAGCGTGGCATCCTTTCCCCGTCCTCGCCGCCCCCGTAATTTCTGCAACCCTTGCGTAATCGCGATTATTTTACGCGGCGAATCCGACTGAATTCGTTGCACACGAAGTCGGTGCATCTCTCGAATGCGACCTCGGAAATCGTGCTTCTGCTAAAACACGCCAACAACTCGTCTCGCCCACACGCGCAATGATAATAGCTGCGTGGATCGCTGTAATTGGAAGAGAAAAAAAACAGGCGATATACCTGCACGCAGCTTCCACGGCCGGATCAGCTATTCTATCCATGCATGGCAATGAAAAATGTATAATTCGCACACGGCGCGAATATCCCGGATAGAGATGAATTCAACATGATCCATTCGTCATGTCACGACGGCTAAGTTGCAATGCATTGGGAAGGCTGCAACGCGTTACGTAAATCACTCTGTGGGTGTCATAAGGAACTCGTCGATGCCTGCAACGCATTATTACATATAAATGAGTTAAGTTCTTCTCAGGGTTTGCACGATCATTTCCATAGGTAAAAAACTAGGGCACGGAGTGTCATTCGTCCAATTTTGCTGGACAAAAGTATTTCTATTTCCTAGTTGTGTGCAAATATTCTGCGTTATTCTTTCGTTTTGTAATTATTTACATTATATATGCCATTTTTAAATGTAAATTTGAAGGATTTTGTCTAAAAATACATATTTTTACCTAAGAAAATCTAAACGATTATATTTATTGTTTATAACACTTGGCTAATGCAATTTTATTTTGATTTTTTATATTTTTAAAATTGTTAAACAAAAATAAAGATTTAAGATGATATATACGTATTTATATTTTATAATATAAATAAATTTTAGGATTTTTTCCGGTTTTAAAATTAAAAAAAAATGTTTAATACAAATTGAATAAGAAAAGCCTTCTGCTGTCGTAGCTAGATCTTCGTGCTATATTTGTTTGTGTGATTTTATATATTTAATAAAAACGTGATATTACTCATTCTTATTTAACTTAGGGTTGTGTTATGTCTAAAAAGTAATCAGCGCGCAGTTTCGTTAAATTTGAATGGGTATATAAAATCACACAACATAGCACGAAGATCTAGCTATGACCGTAGAAGGCTTTTCTTATTCAATTTGTATTATACATTATCGGTCGAATATTTCATTTTGTTTCGTTAAAAAAATGTTATTATTTCACATAATTTTTTATTTTTACATCTATAAAAACTTAAAATGTGGATAATCGAAACCTTGTTTTATCTCCGTGTTTGAGCAATGCACATTAGTAATCTAGCAGGACAAAAGTATTTCACTTGTATGCAAATATTTTGCATTATTATTTAGTTTTATGACTATTTATATCATATATACTAATTTTAAACTATAGATTTTGGAGAAAAAATATATGTATTTGTATAAAAACCCCTGGAGAATAATGAATAAAATTTATTATATATAACATAAGTATACAATATAAATATAATCGTAAAACTAAAGAATAATACAGAATCTTTGCATACAACTAAATAAATATATTTTTGTCCAGCTGTATTTGTACATTGTGCGGTATTTCATTATTTTTGGAAGTCATTATTTAATTAGACGCTACACTTCATGAACTCGTAGAGTACGCATGCTACGCATCACTGGAATATGGATTAGAAAAGTGCGCGACAGATTTTGTTGGGAAATATGAAAGGAACGAAAGCATGCGATATTTCGACCATTTCTTCTCGCTTGTGACGCAAGCCGGTAATTATCGGTAAGGCCGCGCGAAATTTATATTGTCTACGTGGATTGTCCCAATAATCGCGTGGGAACACAAATCACTCGTGGGACATAACGGTTGCGCGCGTTAAGGCGCGGTCGCGCGTTGTCGAAGGCGACCAAGGAAACGATTTAATTTCGCGGAACGCCACGCCGCCCGTACGAAGGCGCATTATGTCGCGCATAAATCAGAGGCAAAAGTTCGGCCGCCGATTTCGAAGTGCATCGTCCTGCATCGCGCTTTCTAACGCGGCTGGAATTACTATTTCACGAAATTCGTCACGCGTAAGTTACCGAATGGGTAACATCGCGGAGAAACGACCGGGCGATTTGCATAAGAATGCCGTGATCCCCCGAGAGCGCGGGATCGAAGGAAATCACGATTCGCGGGGACCCGATCGATCGACGAGAACAATCGGATTTTCGTGCTGTGGAAAATGATTTCTGAATTCTTAATGTTGCAAATTCGATGTCGCGAACTGATCGCGCGTGCTACATGTGCATTCATAGAGGGATGCAATTTGCATAAAAGGCTCGCACGTCGGTGCCGCCTGCTGCTCTACATTCCTCAGTGCGCTCAAGGTCCTCCTTTACTTTATCAAGGATGAAAAATCCATCTAATCCTTGCATACCGATGCTCAATTAATAGTGAAAGTTTCCGTGGTCGCCTAGCATTAAAGAGTCTTCTTGGATAGGCGTCCATTACGATGAATCAAGTCTAGACGTTATGCTTTGATAAGTTCACCATTTCTATGGAAATTTACTCTGTAACAATTATTGAAACGAGGTAAAATAATATCATTGCAATCGTAAAAAAAAAGTAAAACATTGTTCCTGCTCACAGTCATGAAACTAATTGTCCTGATACAGGATGTGAAAATTTATTTTGTATTACAGTTGTATATACAATTTTTGTGTTACTTTACCAAATATTATAACTTTCTAGGAAAAAAATGCATATCCAATTTTCTAAAGAAAATTTTTGCCACATGGAAAGAACAATTTTACTGTAGTATCTAAAAATTTAATTAGATACAGATCAAAGAAAATATGTTGGATCAAAGTAATTATGTAAGATGTTCAAGCATGATGATACTGCTGCAAAAAGTTTTGACATTCTAACAATAAACTTAAACGTCCAATATAAATTTTTGAATAGTTTAACATAATTATTTTCAGATCTGTATTTCTGCAAAATTGTCCTTTCTTTGCAGTGATACATTTTCATTCAAAGCGAACTTGTACGGAAAGAACAATTTTACTAAAATACAGATCTGAAAATAATTATGTTGAACCATTAAAAAAAATTGTATCGGAAAAAATTATTTAACTTGGTTGCTGTGGAATGTCAAAACTGTTTGCAGCAACGTTATCAATCTTGGACATCCTATATAATTATTTTTTTGATCCAACATAATTATTTTCTTATCTGTATCTAGCTAAATTTTTAGATTCTGCAGTAAAATTGTTCTTTCCATGTGTGTTTAAACTGATAAAAAATCACTGGCCTGTTATTAACAAAATCAGATTTGAAGATGTATTAAATAAAATTGCAACTAAGCGCCCTGATTCTATTTCCTCTATTTTATCTGATTTTAATTTTATTTAAGTCTCTGACAATATACGTAAAAGATAAAAATGTGTAGCGGAATAATAGGGNTATAGAAGAGAGAGGGGCGATTCGTTAGGGTGGGTAATTCGTAAAAATGAAAATATCTTTGTATGGGTATATGTTAAAAATTTACTTTAAATACTGTAAACGCATCCTAATGTAACGACGCTGCTACGTTTCGTTGGCGACGACGTCATATTGAAGTCGTGGCAGTAAAAAATGTGTTTTGCGATAGTCAAAGTAATTTCT
>QKQZ01017448.1:0-32753 GCA_003595255.1 Solenopsis fugax | reverse complement strand
GCCCGGCTATTACACGTTCCGGGGCTTTGTGTCATTAATGCGTGCAAACAGCGCGCGCTGCCTGCAATTCATTGAGACCGATGATTCCGCCGAGCTCTCGTTATTTACCCCGACTGCGCCGCCGATTCGATGGCGCGCCGCGCCGTCAACAAAGTGGAAGTTTGCCAGAATCGGGGCCGGAAAATAATTTAACGTTCCGCGAGCACGGCCCGGCCTCGTGTTTAATATCGCGTTATCGTGAAATTCACGAGTGCGTAAAGAGCGGCGAAAGTATCATCAAAATATCGACGATAGGGTAGCGTCAGGGCCCCGTGACAATTAATTAAAAATAAAATTTCAAGAGTACAGATGTTTCTGAAGTTTGTTACATCCGTAAAACAAATTAATTACGAAACTAGTAACAAGACTTTTAAGACTTTCTGACGAAATCATGATTAAGGATGTATGGATGGTATCTCAAAAACGTTACCAAGAATGTAAAAATTTCACAGATTGTTCTATTATTATGTTTGTGTGTCTATATTAAATTTGAACACACTTCTCTTATTGGATTAAAAGTTATTTAATTTTTTATTTATTCTTAATCTTATAAATAACTTTTAAATGAGTAAGTAGATCTGCATCAATTTTTGCACAAATATTAGAGTTTTGTTAGTATATGTAAAAATTTTGATCTAATTCGCAATGTTCCTTTCTCATCAAATTTACAAAAATTGCGTTTTTTTGAAAATTTGATAAGGAAGGGACATTTGAAAATTAAATCAAAATTTTTACATATACTAACAAAATTCTAATAAATATTTCTGCAAAAATTGATTTAGACCTACTAACTTATTTAAAAGTTATGTCTTTAAAACTGCAACAAAATATAGTCATTTTCATTGCAAAAATTATTATAAATCATCAATTTTTCATTGTTTTCTTCGAAAAAAATAAAAATTTTATAATAACTTTTGTAGCGAAAATGAATATATTTTGTTGCAGTTTTAACTTTTAGCTCGGACTGTGTAGCCAGAACATCCTTAAAATAAACGCGAGTAAAGAATAATTTTAATTTATACTATCTATTTTATCTATAGAATAACTACAATTGAACGAAATACGTACTGTTCGCCAAGTAATTGCAGATAAGTGTAGATTAGGGAATTGTCCACGAATACGAATATTCTGCAGGTATGTACAACACGATACTCCGTTTCTCTAATCTGGCAAGACACAGAGAATCGCTATATATATATAATCCAGGATTAGTTAACCCCGACTATCGGTGCGCAACTTAACCCGAGACCCTATTACATCAACGTCGCTTAGTACTAACCGCGATTTAAAGCCATGCCTCCACCACCGTCTGCGCCAACCTCCCGCGATTGAGAAAGAGACGGAAAATCGTTAAGTGGAATTAATTAACCCAGATTGTCGACGCGCCGCAACGCTTGCGGGAGAGGCGACGGCGCGTCCTGAAGCAACTACGATATTCTTCATTATTATTATTAGTTTCTTTTAAGAGACACACTAAAAGCGCCCCACGAAGTTTCCGACCTTTTACGGGGCTGACTCGCGCGATTTTACCTCTAATCGAATGGTGCAGCGGTTGGTACCGATTAAGGTGCAGGAAGCGATAAAATGATGAAGACGGCTCTCTCCGATATAGTAGTCGATTCGAAATTTCAGTTAAGCATTCCGTTGAAGCTGGAAGAGTGCCAGCAACCAATTTTCGCCTTTCATTTTTAAGATGTGCTCTTACGATCCAACATCTTTTTCTTTCAAATAGTTAAAAACAAAATTGCAACAACGGTCACGATCTCTAATTTACGTGAACGCGAGCGCGCGTCTCGTATCTCCGATTTATGTACGTACAAAACAATCTCGATCGTTAGAAATTACAATCGCGCCGGGAGGAATTTTGCTCTTAGCAGCGATTCGGTTACGATTCTCATTTGGCTCGAGCTCAAAAGTGCCTATTTCGTCGCGAATCAGCAGTTTCCCAACACAGTTTTATTGGCGCGTTCGTTTCTATCGCGGTTCCTTTGTTCGATCGAATGAAAAGCGTGCAAAGGGATTCCTTCCTCCTTGCGTACACGCGTATTTTCCCTATCCCATCCCAGTTTTCTCCAGTTCTACGCGCGGTTTACGCGATCATTACAGAGCCTCGCCTCTTTGATTCTCTCGTTTTTGTTACATAAGAGGATTACCAGCCCGTTCAATTATTCCGTATTTCGCGTCGCGACGACGACGGCGATGAAGATGACACAAGCTGCACTGGCAAATCGCATTAAACGTACTCGCAAATTGCTCAGAAAGACATCTATCGCGCGCGGCAACGGTGACAGTTCAATGACGAGTTGAACAAGTCACACGAGAATCGCGCGTTTCGTAACTCGAGCAAATGTATAATATATGCGAACAGACACCGCACTCTCGGATAAATATATCGCGCGAAAGTCGCGACTTAATACTCCACGAATTCATATCGCCATCTGAAATAAATTATTTTCGCTCTTTTTGCGGGGAAAAGGAAAAAGTCGAAAAATGCCGGGTGGCTGAGCTGCTGCTGGCGATTTAAAGCACGATCCCGTCGTTTCATCGCGCTGCGTCCCACTTTTCGAACGCCGCCGGCAGCTTTTTCATCGGAATATCGTTTAATTGCAATAAAAACGATCAGTGGAATTTTCATATGTTCCATTTCCGAAAAAGGGTGAAATATTTCAGGAATTTTGTTTTCGAGTATTCTATATATGAAGCACTGATTTATTAAACGCAACTGCGAAAAAGGATCTGAATTAGACGGACTGTTCATCGTTAATCTACGTGCACTTTATATACTGCGTTAAAGAAAATCGGTAAAGAGAGAATTGAAAAAGCATTAATATATAATATGACATTCCTTCAAAACTCGTCATTGATTACGTACACACACAGAAAAAAATGACTATTAAATCAACAATTCATTGTTTCATATATAAGCAAGAATATAAAATCTTCTTGGAAGAATTTGATAATCTTAATCAGACATAATTGGCTTACATGAAGAAACAAAATTTCTTTATGTTAGCAAATTATGTCTCTTTGAGATTATAAATACTTCCAAGAAGATTTTATATTCTTGTTTATATATGAAATAATGAATTGTTGATTTGATACTAATTATTCTTTTTTCTGTGCAGAAAGAACGGTTTAAGTATCTAAAAATTTAATTTGATACAGATCTGAAAATAATTTTGTTGGATCATCATAATAATTATAAAGGACGTTCAAGCATGATGAGCAATGCTGCAAAAAGTTAAAACATTCTAGCCACTCTAGTCATTCTAAAATTATTTTGATGGTTTTACTATTAATATTGCCAAAATTACTTTCAGATCTATATTCAGGTAAATTTTTAGATACTTTAACAAAACAATTCTTTCTATGTAAAAGTAAGATATCCACTTAAAATAAAAGATTTACAATTCATCGCGCGAAGAAGTTTTGACATTCTCCTTCAACCATTCTTTCCTCTCTTTTATTCAGAATTTAAAGAGTATAAATAAAAAAGTTTCGAGCGTTGTAGATAAATCTTCGAGACTTGCGGGGGGAGAAAGAGGATCTCTACATTTTTAAATACGCTACAAATTCTTGATTTTACGGTTGCTTCGAATCCTCTCGAATATTCAGCTTTTTTATATCAGCCGAGTTGTCTCCATTTATAATCCGTTTAATCCAAACGAGACGGAGACGGCGGGAACTAATGTGAAGGTCCGAGGGCTCGCATTCGTTCTCGCTCGCTTCGTGTGCGCAGGCATCTTAAGACGGTCGAGAAAGCGACAGCGGTCGTTTAAAGTAATGGATTATGTCGCGCGAAAATGCCGCCCATCGTCTCAGCCGTTTTAAAGACAACAACGACGACGACGCGGCGACGACGGAATATTCGTCCAGAATCGCCATTCGTCTCCGCTCGCTCGTCTTCGTTTGCAGCCGCGCGATACTCGCTCGTCCTCTTTTCTCGCCAGCCATCCTCCTTCCATTCTCTCCCTTCGGCCGGCCGACCCCCTGACTAAGACAAATGGCAGGTATTTATTTCGCGGCACGGCGGCTAGTGGATTTCTCCTTTCTCCATTATGCATCACCCTCGTTAAGCATTTCTCCGCTTTTTCTTTCCCTTTCATCCCCCTTTTTGTCCTGGCGTTCGCCCGACCGCGTTTCTCCGTTCACCCCGTCAATCTCTCGCTGCGGTATTTCCTAGCGGATTCCTCTAGCTCGAACCCTTATTTTCCTTTCGTCGATCTATAGGTGTGCGTCATGCGAACATATCGGCACAATACGTCGATCAGCGAGAATGTTTGAGCTTTCGGAACAATTGATTCGCGATTGTACCTACTGAACGAGAACTTGGCTGGCAACGGAGAAAGAGGCGGTATAGGTATGTCCCCTGAGGATCCCTGTGTGAGTGTGCTTCCAAGTACTTGTGTAGATATGGGAAATCTTGAATTTGGACGGAAATATATTCGGGATTTAGTTCAAAAGATTTCTTAAATTAAGATAAATAATATATTCTTTTTACAGCAATTATACTGAGAGAAATCGTTTGGTAAAATCAACCAAAGTTTAGTTGAATAGTGATCAAATGAATTTTGTAGTTACTGATATCAAAAACTTCGTTGCATTTAACAAAACTTTTTGTAATTTGTTGTATGAAAATAATTATTTGGTTAAGGCTACAAATTGTTTGGTTAAAACAACTATATATTTAGTAATTATAACTATAAAATTCATTTGATCACTATTCAACCAACTTTTGATTTTACCAAACATTTCTCTCAGTGTAGCATAGCTCGTATGAGGAAATTAAATAAATAATATAAAAATAAATTAATAATTTAACCTTTTATATAACCTTTGACTAATCGTTATCCTTCTTTGAACCGTCTTAAAATGCTTCTTATCGTATTCGCGCGTAATTGGATAATAATAGCTCGATGCGCCGTGAATGAACGTCGTTCATAATTAAAAATACGTCGCCGTTTAGTAGCGTAATAAGACGGCTTCTAGGCAGTGCATCTATGTATTCGACGGAATTATACTTTATAGAGCGGCCGGTAAAAGTTGCAAGAGGTCGCAAAAAGAGGAAGAGCGGAGACAAAACTTTGGCGATAGAGTCTTCCATCGTCGGTTAATGGTGTACCGTTAATAGTCTTAATTTAGCCTTATTATTGCCTAGAGGGAACTTTCATAAAACTTCGCCAAAGTTGCGCGGTAGCTGGTTCACAGTCATGCTAATCCATCCCGATTGCTACATGTAGTATTTTAAATACACTCGCTACAATGCGCCTACAATAAGTCGGGAATTTCCCAGTTTTCATGTTTTAAACAGAAAGCACAAAGTTTAGAAGAAGATTACTTGAAAAGAGAGATGCAAATGCAATTGAATCGCAGGATTATTTAAATGAAAAAGATTAATTTAAGTGTATATGTTTTAAGTATTTAAAAGTATTATACTTTGCCTTGTGACCAATGTTAATTTACCGCGATTTATTAAGAGCGATCCGTATTCTTTTTGATGCTGTATGTTCATACTGATTTTTAATATTACATGACAATTGAGGAGCTTGAAAGTGCATGGGAAACGGAATTGAACCAACTTACCTCCCAAACGTAATTCGGCCGTGGCCTGTACCATCTCGTAGTCGTTTTTGGCGAAGCACTGGTACATCCCTTTGTCGTCTCTGACGATGGAAGATATACGCAACGTCGAGCCGTCGTTACCCGTAACTTTACTTCTGCCCGACGATCCCTCCCGCACGGGAAGACCGTCCTTCGCCCACGAGATCACCGGATGTGGCTGACCGGTAACGGAGCACTGAAATTCTGCGTCCTTTCCCAGATCCACGGTCACCTAGAATACACGAGAAACATTTAAATGTATAAATATCATGGCACACAAAACTTTGGTATAATTGGAGGTTTAGCACAGCGTCAAGACTTTTTTTAAATGAAAATTTTATTTCAATTAATTTTTTTCATTATGTACTGTTAACTTTAAGTCTTTGTGATTAAATTTTATATTTCATTAAAATTTACATACTATTTAAGTCAAATAGGAAAATCCTTGAATGAGAATACAAAGATACGTATCAACCTTGAATGTAATTTTTTAAAAATAGTTGTTCAATAATTATTCTCTCGAAGAAATATATATTTTTTCTTTCTTTCTTATTGCAGCAATTTAAAGGTTTCATACATTTTTAAAAAATATACGTTTCGGTTGATTTAGATAATAATTTTATGATATCATGTTTTTGAAGAAAATTAAAGCTATTATCTCTTGGGTTGAAATAGACTCTTGAATGAGAATACAAAGATTTAAACCATGATACGACACACGATGCAACGAAATGTAATATAATATTTGACTATAATCTGCGATACAACAGAAATATGATACATGAAATGTAATATAATATTTACGATTAAGAGTTCATTGTACGTATTGTGTGTATGTGTTACATTACACGTATATATGTATGTTAAACGTACCCGTGACATTGTAAATAAAATTAAAATTATTTCATTGTGCGAATTTGTGATTTGTCAAGTTTAATTTTCGGAAATAAAATTGTGAAATCTATACATATAGTAGTACAAAAACATATACTCAGTTTGCGTATTCTGAATTTTGCGACAGAGGATGAAACAAGTTTTAATCATCAATTATTCAATCTTCATGCAAATGAAAAATTAACGCAAATGCGATCTCAATACGGACTCGCACATCTCCGGTACATCGAAATGTAATGTGTACGTGCCGATGAGAATGCGAGGACATGGTCGTCGTATATTGAATTAGAAATTGGACGAACGCACTCGTACAATTAAGCCAAGTGGCCCGAATGGAATTTCCAATCTCGCATTCGGAAGCTAATTTAATCACGCGCCCTTTGACCGTCGCGCTACTTTCCTTTAAAAGTATATCAACGTAATTGAGATGCAAATTAATGAAAAATCTGGCTTTAACGGCTTTTGAGTAGTGGATAAATTTTGTTTTCAATTTAGAAATAGTACAGCAACAAAATTGAGTATATTACTCTTCAATACCCTGTCATATTTTCAGTGTAATTAAAAAAACCCATTGTTTACAGAAAATAAACTTCTCGTATATTTCAAATATCATATTACATATTATTTAAAATATATTTTAAAAAAATATTCCAATATCATATTTAAGCTGCAGCGATTCCGTTGGCATCCGATATTAATCGAATAATATTAATCGCGGATAACGATCTCTCGAGATCGATCTCAAGCATTTAATTGAAGTCTTCCCGGAGCAGGTAGATGAGATCGTGTACCATCAGACAAGGATACGCGCCAGGAATTCGCGGAATAATATAGGGTGATCCATTAAATCGGCCTCCCGCCGGAATTTCCATATCCATCTTGAGCCGCTTAACTTAGCGATCGAACGTAGATGGGATCCTTTGATCCGGAATAGAATCGGTCTTGCGCATTATTAAGGATGCTCGTTTACCCCCCGAGAGAGTAGGAGAGAGAGAGACAGCAGAGTAGACAAAAGGATGAAGGGAGAGAGGGAGGAGGGATAAACCGAGAAGGGGGGCCACGAACAGCGCATTTCGATTATGCGGCGTGCATGTTCGAGCGCGCGTGCATACGTGTGCACGTCTGGGGATGCAATGGGATGCAGCCGCATCGCGATGCTCGCTGCATCACGGATGCGAATTCCGCAACCACTTCGGCCAAGAATTCGCGAACGAGGAGCACTTGCCAGCCGTTCGACGCGCTCTCGATCTCCGAGCAAAAAGCACTGCCACGATAAGCGGACTGAGAGCCCGAGAGAATCAACTGGTTTAAACCTCATGATTGCCGCACCGGTTGCGTCGATCAGGAATGCGAGGATTAGGGAACCGCATCGGCTTTCGAGAAGTTAAGCTTTGATAAGATTAACTTTCTCCCCGGTGCACACATGCATTTAACGTTGTTTGACCTGATCATTGCTGTAGCAGTCTTATAAATACATGAAAATTAAATAAAATTATTTCTTCCCTTATTTTTACTGCACTAAAATTCCATGTATATTTTAATATAAATATTTTATTATTTTTAACATTATTAGATAATATTTTTTTATATTAATATATTAAATAAAGTTTCTTTTAATAATAACAAATATCTTCAAGAATTAATAATAATTATGGAAATAGAGGAGTAACATTGTCGCTTTCTGTTTGACAGAAACGCAGCAATCACGCGACTCGAGAAATGATTCTTACACGTCGAATCGATCGCGATCATTAAATACTGTTAAAAGGAGGATCGCGCGCTTCAACGAGGTGACCGCCTTTGTTTCACGATTCTAAGGGAAAACTTTCTTTCGAATCGTCGACTTTTTAAATATTCTTTGACACGACCCTCGTCCTCGGAAAAACGCGCGGAGGGAGCTCGGGAAGGAAGAAAAGGGATAAAACCGCGGTCGCGATGGTTCCTTTAAAGATGCTCGAAGGGAGATTCATAAAACGAGCTAAGACGAGCTAACGTCGGTTTCTGTCTCCTTCTTACTCTCCTCATACCAACCTTCTTTGCAGTCGGTCTCTCGCCCTTTTACGGTCTGCGCGTAAGTATATTTACGACACGCGGAGACGCCTTGTTTCAGGGTAACAATAAACGTATACACGCGCGACGTACATGAAATTTTCTTTGAAACCCGGGTCGCGCGATTGTTACGTCCACCTTTTTTTCAGAGGGAAAAGCGCGGGGACAAATAAGGGGATTGCTGTTAAACAAGGACGAGAGTGTATTAAACTTGTTCAGTTTTATTCCCGATAAGCTTCTAAAACGATAAAGAGATGAAAGAAAGCAATGTAGCCTGTCAAATTATAAGATGAAGAATTTAAATTCTGAAAGGCTAAAATTTTATTTTATGTGTTTAATAAATATAAATAATAAATTACATTCATATTCTTACACATGAAGCAGCCATAAAAATATGTTGTTGAGACATATTTGTTTTAAATACTCTTATATTTCTGTAGTAACGCCATTGAAAATTTTGAATCCTTTCGTTTAACATCTTGTGAATTAATATTTCTACAAAAGTTGCATCTTACTTTACTTGCTTTTACTTTCTTAATAAAGAAAGTTATTGAAAACAGAGATATTTTTTCAAAGGCCCAATAAAATGCTCCTTTGAATGTTAGAATTCACGTCAAAACTTGTCCAGAGGCAAATGGAACGCGCAAGATTCCAGTTCACACGTTCAATTAATCCTCCCGAAATGTCGAACGGTAGATATAACTTGACAGCGTCTAGTGCGATTCGCTGAAAAGCTAGCGATTATTAACTTCGCCATAGCGCTGGAAGCTGCGTTGTGCGCGACAAAAAGCTGCGGTTTCCGCCAATAAAGCAGGAAGGCGGTTTGACGCGCTAATGGAACGAAATTGCGAAGGCGAAAGACGGCCGACATATACGGAGTGTCCCAGATTCATCGCTTTCGACTTTCATCTGCGAAATTTTTAATCGATTCATGTCTCTCAAATAAAATCATAGACTTGTCAATCGTTTTTAAATTATTACAATTAAAATGACGTTTCTCAAATTAAAATAATCTTTTTTCTCATTTAATTTTAAATGACATTTATAAAATTTGTTAGTTTCAGGCATTTTTAATATGTACAGAGATAATTAAGCGTTTCAGCATAATACATGATACCAGCCAATCAAATTTGAGTAAAAAAAAGCTCAACTTGAATGACACTGATCAAGAAATCAATAGGTAATAGCAGCGCAAACGGGACACTCTGTATACGCAAGAGAATCCTGGTATAAACTTTCTTCCGTTGATGACCGCGAAAGTTATACGGAAGGCTTCCGGCGAATGAATAGCATTTCACCATTTCCAGCCCCCTGCGATTCTCGCCGATGCTTCTGTCGCTCTCTCACGATGGCGTCCAGCAGCCCTCGTCACCGCGCACCATTTACCAATATGTATTCATCCTTCTTTTATATATGTCCAAGCTGTCCGCTCCAGATGGAAGAATACCGACCACTTTCTCGCGTTTTCCCTCGGACAGCGACACTTTACTGACATTTTCCATCCTGTCCCACCCGTTTCTGCCTTTCCTCGCGTTTTGCGACGAGGCGTCAATCGACCCGGAATGCAGTCGACTTTTCAGGATAGGGTAGGTACGTAATACACCGATTCGTCTCGGCGAATCGAGACAGGGGTGTGATCCATCAGCTGGTAATTGACAGTGAAATAGTTTGCGCGCGCCTGGAGCATTTATTACACACCGATTTTCGCGCGGGCACTTCAATATCTCGGTCTGTGTGTTATCGGTCGCAACTACTTCGGTCGTCGATAACCCGCCCCTGAAGCGCGAGCTTCATAAAGATCGTAGAAGGCTACCGTTGGAGTGCACTATTTCATCAGAGAATAGTAATTTTTCATGATGTAAAACACGGCCACGGATCGAGATAAAATGAGAATATACTAAGCTATCGGTCTCAATTACAGCTTCCTAAATATGAAATCTATTAGATCTACTAGATCATAATATTTATTTTCGCAAATATATAAATAAATGTATAATAAGACATAATAAAAAAAATGCAGATATGATAAAAAAAAGAGTAAAGGACACTATGGAGTAATAAAAATCAAAGAATGATAACAGTTAAAGAATTAAACTTCTAAATCCCAGTACCCAAAAGAACGTGTGGAAATCTTAAAGCCGTGAGTAGAATTTCTTCCAGGTAACGACGGAATCGTTTCCTGGAAAAAACGGGAAGTTGGCGACATTTGTAAGGAACTTTCATGCAAGGGAGTCGACGAGATTGCGGAACGAAGTCTGACGATATCTAGGCGAACGATAATTTGACTCGGCGGAATAAGTGGCCGGGACAACTTCAGGATTCATCATGTTCACGGATGAAGTGTAATGTTTTATATGCAGCATCACGGGCGAGCAATCACGCTTCCGGGTCTCCTGCCTGTGCCGCTGTTTACTGTGCTAGTGCGCGCGATCCTCAATTATCTACGTCGCTGAGAATTAATCGCTCGACACCGGAGTCGGCTCGAATTTATTCGGAGTTGCCTCGGAGAAAATTTGGCTTCATCTATATCTTGGTTTAGAGAAGACAGAGGAAAAAAAGAGATTTGTAGAACTTCCTTGATGGCTTAATCAAGGTAAAATCATGAGGCAACGAACCATCACCCTGCATGACGAAAGTATCCTACAAATTTGCAAGTAGAACTGAATGTTTTTACAATAATAGTGCAAGGAAATTATGAATAAACATTTAATCATAGAACAAGTTGCTTCAGAATTCCGATTTTTTTGTAGACTTTAATTAATCTGAAACAAGTTTTTCATAAAAAAAAAATATTGAAACTTTATTAATTTCTGACTTGTAAATAGGAGAATAAATATTAAAATTGCATAGTTTAAATCTTCTTTGAATACAAAAATAAAATTGAGCGTAAAGCAATAATATTATTAATTAAAATAATATTCTACTTTTATCAAGATTAAAGCAAATTTGATTTAAGTTCTGTTATCATCGACAATGTCTCGCGAACTAGTCATTCAAGATAAGTGATCTTATACTCATTTGAAACGACGAAGTTTCGGCTTTCGAAACAGATCAAGATCATCTCGCTGCGATTTTTCTATACGAAGACATTGTCGATTACGTCCACTCGTGATCTCGATTAAAATCTCGTCTCAGGATGGAGATCCCGGAGCGAAATTAATTTTATTTTCATAATTAATCGACGATATCTGGGAAATGAATTGTCCGAGATAAGCAGCGTTGAGTTCGTTGGAAGCGCTAGAATCTTAGCTTTCCAATGACATCAAGATCATCTCGTTGCGATTTTTCTGTGCGAAGATATCGACCCGTGATCTAAAAGCGGAATCGAAATACGGCGGCGATGATCGAGGCCACTGTTTACGAGGAGTGGGGAGGCGGCCGAGACAGTGGCCGGTGTGGCGCCTGACCTTGCGCGGTCAATAACCCGAGACGGTGGCCGACCGCCGACGGCATGCACGTGCGTCTCGGGAGAAGAGTAGGGGAGGCGGCCCAGACGGCGCACGGAGTGGGGAGTCTTACGGGACCATGCGCGATCAACAACCCGAGTGCGGGGGCATTAACCGACTGCGTGCACGTGCACCATCGTAATGTGGAGTCTCTCTCGCTGCGCAAGACTACCGTGTCGTCTTTTAATCAACGATTTTTAGGAAAATCTACTTGCATCACACTGCATTACAAACTCTCGTAACTCATTTGCAGGGTTGGGTAATTAAAAAATAATAAAATTAATTAGTTAAATAATAAAATTAATAACTTTTAACTTAACATAGTTAATTTTAAATAATTTAATTTTTAACTTTAACTAGTTATTTTTGAAACACAGAACTTTAATTTATTAACTTTTTATCTAGGTTAAAAATTTATTTGTATAAAAAAAGTTTATAAAAGAAAAAATTTTAAAAGAAGGAAAAACAAAGAAAAGAAAAGAGTTTAAAATGAAGAATGAAAGAAAAAGAAAATAGGAGAGCGAATATACCCAAAAAAATGATATAAATTTTTAATAACTGCTGGATTAGGTGTAATATTTTAAAATTTTGATATAGAGATAAAAAGTTTTTTAATAAAATATTATTTTCTTTTCTGTCTTTCAGTAAAAATCACATGTAAAAGACGGATAGATATTATAAAATGTTGGATATAAAAAAGAAAAGAAATGAAATAATGAAAAATGAAAGGAGAAGGAAGAAAGGAGTGTTAAAATACGGAAAAAAAAGATGAAGATTCCAGCTGTCATCGAAAAAAGAAGAAAGAACGATAATTATTTCTTATTTTAAGAAGACAGTCTTTTTCATTAGAATTTTAACTAAAAGTTAAACTATTGTTAAACGTACGAGTATAATAATATCACTGAATTCTGAAAATGATTTTTAAACTTATGGAGGGGTGTAATATACGCGCGTTCTTTTAAATGGCTGCTCAATCAGATTTTGAAATCTTTCAAGAAACGTGATCGTAACTGGCAAGGTAAGTGCTTATAGTGCAATTCAATAGAACTTGCTACATTTTCTAGATAAATACCGATTTAGTTCGTAAATGCCGTCGTCAACGTCGCGGGGAAGCGTGAAGATCTCGAGGTAAAAGTAAATTTCGCGAAATCTTGCCAAATGGAGATAAGTAAAATGCAGATTCTGACCGCGCCCCCTCACGCCCCTCGGGGAAACTGGCGACAATTGTCGACCTGGATCGGAGATCGAGGGAAAAGAGCGGACAATAGAAACGCCCGAGTCATTTGCGACAACGCATTCAAGAGAAGCTGCTAGTTCGGAAAAGTTGGGGAAACGGAGAGGGATGAGGGGGAAGGGAGCCGAGCGCTACGTGAACGGAAAAGATTATCGTCGATATCGTCGAGAAGCGTCGCCTCGAAATTCTTAATCCATTCAATGGGAAGCCAAGCGTAGACCGTCACGCGCGATGACAGCCGGAATAATGATTGTCATTTATTTACCTCCCGACGATCTTAAATGGAAGAGATAGCGCAAGCGGATTTTGCATCGATTCCGAAGAGATCGATGAAATTACTTCGCCGGGTTTAAGGCTTCAGCGGGATGAAATGGATTTTATTCATGAGCCCCGAAAATGTATGACGATAATTCTCTTCGCTCTTATCCGCTTCGCAGTCTAGCATGATTCATTCCAGAATAGAAGTCTATTTCGGATTATTGCAACAGTCAAGATGATAAATAGTTATTGCAAAATCAGATCGCATAAATGCTTGCGAAGTTGGTGTCACGATGATGGTATGAGATGAAATCTTAGACGCAGCCAAAACGCGACCACGTAATGTAGTATAAAAAAGAAGAAGAAGAACGATTACATTTGTTTGTGAAACTCGGGAGAGAGGAAATGCATGTAAACCGACACTGGCGCAAGATGGATGGAGGAACTGTGATGTAACGTTGATGTTCGACCCAATTATCTGGAGATTGTCCAAAGTCCACTATCTCGTTCGGACTAACGGGATGAACTTGGGTTTAACTTTGCTCAAATCGAAATAGCTGGCTATATTCTATGGCGATTACGCTGAACAAAGGTGCGCGCTATAACAATCGAAACTTAGATTCGAACATTATTTGGGAAAGCGAGACTCAAACGTCGCTCCATTGCGAGTATTTGCGTACCATTTTACGCTTCGAAAGAGACTACAGTTAATTTGCATGCCTGTTAATATAAACTACAATTTGTATTTTGTTGCGTAATTATGTATAAAGCGCACACAATAAAGTGAAATCTACGCACATTTAGAAACTTCAGCGTTCGAGTATTCGTATGAAAGCAATATTTTTGCTGTTAAACCAGCCAATCTTTGTGTTTTATCCCCGAGGCATTAAAAGTTGTGTTAAAATTCTTTCTCACTTTGTTATGGCTTTGTCTGTCAATTTCTCGCGTAAAATTCATTTTAAACTTGTGCTGGATGTTTCACAATTTTTCAGTTTTAAGGTATTTTAAATATTTCCTAATACCATGAAACTAAAGCTTAAGATAAACTTTTCTATAGTGTTATCGGTATTTTAAAGAGAGAAAAATATTTCCAATATAAAGAATTCATAGAAAATTGTGTTTTTATATTATTCTAAAGAAATATAAAAAGTACTAAATTAGTTTTAATAAACACTTATATAGAATAAACAATTTTGCTAAAATAACTATGAGAAATTAACTAGATACAAATATAATAATAATTTTGTTAGAACATCAAAATATTTATGTAGGATCAAGCTGGTTATTAGAATGTCAAAACTTGTTGCTCATCACGCGCTTGAGTGTTATACATAATTATTTTGATCAAAAATTTCTAGATCTGCAGCATTTTTAGCTTAATTTTTAAATACTTCAGCAAAACTGTTATCTTCGTGTAAATGTAAAAATATTAATAAAATTAATGAAATTATTTACGTTTATACAAGAGACATATAAGAAAAAAGTTAAATAAATTATATAAAAAACTCATTAGCAAATGTGTATATTATCTATTTGTAGGTTTAAATTTCCCATATATATAAGTGCGAAATCATGAAATCGTACGCTTTTTTAAAGAGTTTTAACTAAAATGTTTGACTTAAATTGATTATTGAAATTGCCAATTAATTATCAATTATGTCAAGTTTTTGGACTGAAATAGAAACTGAGCGACCGATATTTCTATTCTCGCTAGAAAAGAGAAAACAAAATGGAAAAGACGATAAGACGTACGCGAATGGATACGTGAATTGGGTCGTCCGCATAAAAGCGTCGTTGTTCCGGTCGAGAGAGAAAAAAAAAAAAACAGAAAAGATCGAATGACGAACCTGTTGAGGCGCCAGATGGATAGAGAGACTGCTTATGATGGTGACTTCCAGCTCGACTCGCTCGGAACCGGCGGTGTTGTTCGCATGGCAGACGTATCTGCCGGCGTCCTCGACCCTGGCCGGCTGCAGCACCAGAACGCCGGCACGCGCGTGTATCCTCTCCGAGTTGAAGACCA
The DNA here is from genome assembly GCA_003595255.1 of Solenopsis fugax. Lineage (NCBI taxonomy): Eukaryota > Metazoa > Arthropoda > Insecta > Hymenoptera > Formicidae > Solenopsis > Solenopsis fugax. Next base: position 17,209 of record QKQZ01017448.1, on the reverse strand, counting down.
TCGTTGTGCCCGAGACGGACTCGCGGAACCAGAGGTACGTCGGTGGCGGATTACCCTGCGAGATGCACGACAGCACGATCGTCTCGCCGGTGCGGATCGGCCCGGGATTCACCCGCTCGTTGAATCGCGGCGGCGACGAGTTTCGATGCTCTGAAACAGAAAGAGAGAAAGAACCGAGGTGAGAAAAGTTTCACTTTCATAATGTGATAGATTCGAGCTTCAAACTTGCCTCGAATTATATCGCGTATGCACAATAAAGATAGCCTTCTTCTGAACGTAAATCGTCAGCTTATGTATGCTTTTGACTAGATTCTCTAATACGCTTATACTTAATAATAACATGCTAATTTACTACGATGATGAGCAAGGCCGACGAGCTTCGGCAGTGCTCGAAGATAATTTTCTGTGTAATTAGGACTTTCCATTGTTGTCTGTTACAATGGCGAGAATATCCGAAAATTGCGAGATTGTGCGATATCACGCCGAGAGTCGAAGGATTGATAATACATCTTAATTTATGAATCTGTAAATTAATTCGAATTGTGACTAAATTTTCATGTTCACGGTACGATAACGGCAAAATTACGGTAATATTAATCGCACACCTGCCCGTGACTGCGAGACTTTCCGTAAAGTGGAGGGCACTCTTTTTTTTCTGTGATATTCAAATATATTTAAATGGATGACATATGCACGCGCGATAAACTAATTTAGACGTATGTACGCGGTCGTATTAATAATGCAGCAAATTTTCAGAAATATCCGATTATCGGCCGTAATTATTAATGCATATTAACCGGCGCGTGCATTTACCTAACGAAATTCAACGTATGCAAATTATTATGGACTCATGAGTATTAATAAATTATTAGTCAACAAACACGCGCAATGCGTGTTTCCCGCCCTTAGACGAGAGAACGCGGGATCGCGGAAATTTAAGACTCTGACAACGCGCGCTTCTACCGCTGATTTCGGTCCAGACGATTCTCCGCGGGATATTTTACGATATACGTGCCTTCCCGGGAAGTCGTTAAGAAAGAAATCTTCGCGGAGTTGGCTGAGCAGACAGAGATCCCGCGTTAACTTTTTAATGTACATAACGTAAAAATCGCGGAACATTGTCCCGCACTTTTCCCAAAGCGAAACTTCCCTGAAAGTTTCAAATCCGATACTTCTTGCCGCTATTAATCTTGCCATTTTAATGCCATTTTGATGCTTTAGACATTTTTAATGGTATTCCGCGATCGGATATTCATCTTTCTGAATCGTGCCTTTATTTGTGCATTTATTTGTAAGAACAATCTTTAACAGTTTATTTCGATTAAATCCATATGCTGTAATTAACTCTCTAGATGTCGCATTGTCTTTTATTGTCGCAAAAAAATTTTTTGGCTAATCTTATTCCAAAATATCTTGTAAGTAAAAAATTCTATGAATATTTTATTTTTTTTTAATTTTGATTTTTTCCGACGCTTAGCCTCTTTGGTATATTTCAGTAATCAATGTTACGTACACTTTCATTTTCAATTTTTAATAACTAAACTATATAGATCCTGAAATTACTGATATACTTACATATTTATGCGTCGAAAATGAATGTTGCAAATGTGCAACACTAGAGAGTTAAAGAGGCGACAGCACAAGAAGTTGAAAATTAAAGTACAATTATGTGTCGAAAATGTGCGATCGTTCACTTTTCTCTTTAATAGACAAAACCGTCGATATCCCGAAATCCAGCGCAATCTCTCGAAAATGCGGAGAAAGAGAGACATTTAGGAAATGAATGTAAATCCCCTCCCTTTCACGTGGTAACAGCATGCGCGCGTCGTATTCAGTGAAATCCGCGTGTAAATTTCAGAACGCGCGGTTTTATCACGGCTAATAGAATCAATAAACCGAGCTCCATCAAGTCGATGACAATGTCGGAGGCAATTCTGTCCGGTCGCGAAGAGGTTGAATTTACCGACGTCCCGGACGAAGAGAAAGCAATATTGACGACGATGACGACGACGAAACGAGCGTTCAATTTCTCGGCGTCCTCGCGTGAACACGGAGAGGGTTGGTTAAGTGGTACAGCCCGCCGAATAACGAGCGTTTTATTTCTCCTCTTAGCAACGATTAAGCGTTTCTCCCTTTTCCTCCCCTCCTTCTCTATCCTCCCCGAGACGAGGGTTTATCCCTGGACCAGTCTCGGACAGCGCGACGCCGCGGCCTTTTACGGCCACACTATTTTATAATGGCGCTTTGTCTGGCCGGCGTTATTATTGTAATTTAAGCTGATGGCGTATTGATCGTCGCAGTACCTCTATCTCGCTTTCACTCTCGCTCCCGCGACTTGTCTCGCTCGATCTTGCACCCTCTGTCTCTCTTTCTCTCTCCCTCCCTCCCTCTCATGCTCCTCTTTGGTGCACACACCCTCTCCAATCCAACGTCCCCTTCTCTCTCACGTTTGTTCTCTCTCTCTCTCTCCTGCTTCCTGTTCTCTCTATAGCACTGTGCAATTCGAGTTGCCATATTCCTGCACAACACCACTGCCACCACACCCTTGTTCATATCCTTGTTCGGTGCACCGTCGTTTCGTGCATATGCACGTCGAAAAGTTTTTACGCTATTTACATCCCGACTTACGCCCCTCGACGTCAACGTTGTCGCTGTCGCCGGCATCGTCGTCGCCGCCACTACCGCCGCCGCCGTCGTTGTCGTCGTCGTCGTCCTCGCTCGTGCAAACAAAAAAATATGGCCTCGAGGCGCGCTGTTGCAAGTGTCACAACTGCATTTTGCTGCACGCGTCCGGCGATGAAAGTTCCCTGACAAATCCTCGAAAATTCCGAGAGTAAATGCGGAGAGTATTTTCCTTGCTTTAATATATATCTTTATAGTGCTTGGTAAATCTTGCACAATATACATTTATAACATGCAAAGATTTCACAAAAGAGAGACAAGTGAAAAGTATAATTTTTGTAATTTTTGTAATTAACATTCTACATTTCTTGCGTACGCTTTTTTCCTTTGACAAAGTGATATCCCTTGATCGTTGAAAATGTTTAACATGCGAATTCTCAGCATGACAGAAAACTCGAAAAGCTTTCATTTTCGGCATGACAGTAAAATGCCACATCGGCTGGTGCATACGTCAACATGTCGAGAACTTTTTATTATATGGTATGCAACGTGCGCCTTACACTTCAAACACGTCAGCATTCTCGTTAACGCGGAACAAAAAGAATGCTACTGCGACATGATTCGGCGATTTTAAAAGCGAATTTTATCCCAGACTCTCCATTATCGAAGTTCATCAACAGATGTCGATTAATGACACACTCTATCATACACCAACGACATGTAAATGTCAAAGAGAAATATCGTCGAGTCACGCGTAATTTTGCAAACGATATAACGCAAAGTCACTTGGTTTTACTTGCAAATGATTTTAGTTTGACGATCAAACGTCAATAAGATTATGAATAATATATACTGTGAAATACAATTGTATATATTAAATTTTAATATATGGTACAGACTTTTGTAATTAAAATAATGGCTCGATAACAGAGAAGTTATTTTTACAGAAAATAATAATCGAAAATTTGTCAACTGCACAAATGGCGATATTTGATATGTTGCACATAATTAAATAAAGTAAAATGTATGTTATATACTTTTTTAATGAGAAAGGCAGTAAAGTATTTTATGCAAATTTTTCTAATAATTTTGGAGACAAACTATATATTTTTTTAATGTATAGAAAAAATGTATAGAACATGTACGAGAAAGACGAGAATTGGACTAGATAGATCTGAAGTATACCGTTTCAGGAACATTATTTCGTGGATTAATAGCTATCACATTTAAACAAACATTTGAAATATCTTTGAGTTGTCATTTGTTGATTACGTAACGCAAAATCAAGTTCTGCACTCATTTCGGATCGGAAAAAAATCATGCGGTCTGTTTTTCGATTGTAGATAAAAGAGTGAAGTGAAAAGAGAGAGACAGAAAGAGACAGAGGAAGAGAGAGAGAGAGAGAGAGAGAGAGAGAGTATGCAGAAACCACAGAACGGTTAGTATGTCCCATGTTCTCTGTCTCTCTCTCTCTCTTTCTCATCGCACGCGATGTCCAATTAAAGCTCTCGAGCCGGTGACTCCAATTAAGACTCTATTAAATATACACCCGGCGCGTGTGTATCGTCGTCAAAGCGAAATTCAAATGGTGTTGGCAGTTCTGCTCCCTCTGATTCGCGCTCGTGTATTTGTCCAGAACAAACGACCTCGCCATAATAAAGTTGACGCTAATTAACCATGCGAGGTCTCTTATCGCGCATTATAGAACGTACTTCTCGCACCGTGTCTTTTCTGCCGCGATCGTTTAACGCATTTTTCCTCTCCAATTTCATTTCGTGGCTAAGCAACGTTCTCTTTTCCTATCTTGAAGGTATACAAATCGTGTGACTTTGGTTAGACCGAAAATTTGAAGCGATTTTAGTAATTAATCTCGGGTAAGAGACACAGAGATTTTTTTTCTGAAGTCTCAAACACAGCGCTGGGAACAAAGATTATAGTTGGAAATTTAGTTAAGTTAATACAAAATGGCCTCGGGTGACGCTTGCTGAATTTCGAAAGCGCCGAGGAGTGTCAGGCGACGATTCAAATCTTTAAAGTAATTTTAGCTTAAGGTAAGTTTAATAATTTATGCAGATAAGGGACACTCATGGAATTAATCGCGCATGCATTATCGGCATAACCATATTACACCACCTAAGTCCCGGTCGTTCCGTAGTCGCGTAGTCCATGGTACGCATATATAATTTAATGTCATCCTGCTGATTGCTTCGGAATTCGGGTCACGACGCGATACCCGCCGCGTGCAATTTGCGCCCGGAGGCGCACGTATGCGCGTCACCGTCGCGATATTGCTCGGGATAATAACGGCGATTTATATCTCGGAATAAGAGCTACTCGAGTTAGTCGGGGCTGCGACCAGAGTCATTTTCAGCCACCGAATTTCAACCAAGGTATTTCACAAAATTTGGTTATCTATGAAAAGGCCGCGCGACTCTCGTATAAAAGCGAAACTTTCAAGCGCTTATTAAGTATCGATCCAATTAATATTTCCGTCCCAATCGTCGATACCGAAAATTCCTACATTAAAAAAATTTTTCACATTTGATGAAATATATCAGATATTGAAATTTAGAGCGTAAAAATAATATTTGCGTGTGGAACCTTTGAAATCGTCGGTTCGATAATCATTTTTTTCGTCGCTGTAATATATACTTGCATATTTTAACGCATATTTGCAGTAAAATCACCATTCCATTAACAATTTATAGCCGCGAAAAATGTCATCCCGCTCAAAATTTGTACGGCCGGACAAAGCCGTACATTGCACCGCGTTACGTCGCAGATAAATTATTTTACAAAAAAGTCGACGTCAGAGCGATAATAATTTATCGGCGAGTGTTTCGGATTCCTTTCGAGCAAGGGTCTAGCGGGGCTTTTCGTATAAAAGCGAACGAATAACTTTAATCGCCGGTTCATGGGGCGAGCGAAATAATACCACTCGTTACTTGCTCGATTAAATTATTATCTTTACGCCGCAATTGGTTAGCCGCGGGACAGCGTGATAGCGCTGTCTTTGCATTAAATTGCGCTCGGTCGCCCGGATGGCCCGATAATTCATTTCTAGACGTATATTACGCGAAAGAGCGGGAACGAGTAACTTGCCTTGAACACAAAAAGAGAAACTTAATTATGACTTCGGCCCCGCGGCGCCATTGTACGACTCACGATACGACGACGACGACGCTAAAAAAACCGATATAATTTAACGTGCACCGCTCGAAACTTGTTTCGTTAATGTGGAATACTTTATTCGCGATAATTCTGGGAAAGGGAATCCGTCCGTTCTCTGCCCGTTGCAGGATTGAGAAATTATCGGAGTACGTTACACAGCCGTTTACAGATTAGCGAAAACGGCTGAGCGATCGGAATAAACGGCGATGCCTCGATGTGTCCACGGTCGAGAGTAAAGGAAAATAAAATATGAGATAAAGTGAATCACAGTTAAATAGAGATGTAGAAACACCGATTTCCTCCCTCACGTGTAAGCGAGGTACGCACCGAATTTAACAAGCGTTCCCAGAATTACATCCTTTATTTCTATTCGCGCGCAAGTCCGCGCGCTGCGTTGTTTGCGAAAATAATTGTCGCCGTTTATGGAGTTTGCTCGCGCGTATACTTTCGCTCTTCAGCGTCGCGCGCGGCGTTGTATTTTCGAGCGTTTCTGCCTCTTGCTGTTTGCATTGAATTATGCCGGCTTTACGACGACGTCGTCGCACGCGCGTGTGTAATACGCGAAGGTAAATACGAGAAGAAAAGGCAGAATACGTAAAGCTCGCGAGAGAGCTCTCTCTCTCTCTCTCTCTCTCTCTCTTTCTTCATCTATCTCTTTCGCTGCCAAATCCTCTGCCGCGATCTCGCCAATGCGCTTAAATGAGCGACAGGTACACGACAGCGAACGCCAGATGTAACGTTGATATTTCCCCTTAAATCGGAATAAATCGTTCCATGCGATCAAAGAGTTTCCCCACGCCTCTTAATATACAGGGAATGGACAAAATAATGTGAACACCTATAAAAAAAATATACTACTTATTCTATTAATAAAATTAATCTGCACAGAGAAAAAAATGCTATTGATTCAACATCAGTTCTAATTAGAAATATTTTGTTAATTCAATAACAGTGTTAATGAAAAGATTAACACTGTTAAAAGTAAAGACAATAATATAATTGAATCAACTACATATATTAATAACAGCCCGTGATTCGACGTTTAATTGAATCAAACTCCGTTTTAATTCATATTACATTTTTTTCTCAGTGTATCCTTTGCTCTTAATAATTTTATTTTTGTTCAAAATAATTTGTACAAAGTGCTTTGCTTGAATAGTCATGGAATGGAATGAATTGTCTCTTAATAATAAAATATAAAGTACTGTATTTCTTTTAGGGTATTCACATTATTTTGTCTATTAATTCCCTGTATAAAATATAGTTCATTTATAATGAACATTGAATATTTGATCGAACTTTTTATGAATAATGTAAGACACCACGAATAACATATAAAAAGTGGAAATTTCAACTCCGTATCATGGTAAAATTTAAGATTTTCTTGTACATAGAGTTTAATAAGGGAACTTTATTGCAATGTGATGGCAGCACGTCGTGCGGGATTCCTTATAATCGCATTGGCGGAAACTACTGCTTCGGTATGCCAACGTGGAGATCTACCAAAGATACCGGAGGTGGATGGTTGGCGGTAGCTCGATAAGGGTGCTGAGCTGTGACGGCTGCATTGTTTCTTGCCGACGTTGCTGCACACAGCCCGCGCGGCTGCATCGGCGGCTCTACGAATTGCACTTAGCGTTTTCGCCGTGTTTCTTCCACCATCCCCGCCAATAAGGCGACCTCCGCTGGGTACGCTCTTCTTTCTCTCGCCCTCGTCGCTTTATCCCTCCCGTTTCCTCGCCGACCTCGCCGCCATTGACCAGCGAGAAGCCGCGGAGGTCCAATAAAAGCCCATCCTCCAAGTTGTTCCGCGAATTTCCGCGAGTTCGTGGGTGACTCGAGGGAAATGGAGGACGTGGGGAAGAGAAGCGAGGATAAATTTTCAAATGCGTTTCCACGGAAAGAAACGAGAGAGAAGGAGGAGACGAGCGAAGACGGCGCGGCGCTCACGATTCATCGCGTTTCGAGAGCAACATCGGCAGAATTTAATATCGAGCAACGAAAGTTTAATTAGCCGGAAGTTAGGAAGTCGCGACTCGGCGGAATTCGCGCCAACAGACGAACGGACAAGCAGACAGACGGACGCCAAAGTGAAGCGATACCCCGTCCACGTTGTGTTTGTAAAACGTGGCGATAGCGAGTTGTAAAAAAAAGGGAGGGGAAGCAGAGCGTTCAAGAAACGTCCTCACTGTAAAACGTAATGAAGACTTCTCTGAATGGCGTTTAACTCAGCCGGATTATATGCGGACTTAAGGAGAAAAATTTAATTAAAACTCTTCAGAAAGATGTTTTTCAGGCACTTAAACGCCAAACAATTTTGCAAAAGAATGATACGCAACATTGCCTACTTTCATCGCTATAAAATGCTGCCGATATTTTTTAACTACATTTTTTAAGCTTAATGTTTTCAAACAAAATTTTCATCAAAATTTAAGATCAAATTAAGTCTCACTAAATTAGATGATTGTTCATTCGTGTCTTGATTAGATACTTAAGTTTAATTTAATTTAAATTTAAGAGAACTAATTAAAAATTTACTACATTCGCTATAACATGTTACACAATACTTAAAATAATAAAAAAGTACAGGAATATACATTCACAATTTGGTGACAAAAAAATTTAAAACCATACGAGAATTACCGACGCTTCAGTTTGGAGTCTAGTTTTAATACTAATTGCCGAGTGTATTCAACCGAGATTAACTGAATGTTTGATTTTTGTCAAAACGACAATTTATCTAGAATTCGTCATAAAAAAAAATTGTAAAAACGTCAAAATAAATTTCGCAACTAAACGAATCAGGGTCCAAATCCGATGAACAAAATTGCATTATAAATCTACTGTATAAAATCCGTAGATATACATACATATATACATATATACATCTTCCTTGTTTGTGTTATTACAATATACGTTCCATACGTACGTTTTTGATTACCTAGAATTACGCGATAACTAACACGTCAAAATACAATGCACAGACATTTTAATTAAAATATTTTTAATGAAACTAAATTTATACATATGCATGTACATATTTTTTTTCTTTCTTATGGGAGGGACAAGAGAATTATAATTTTAGATTACTTTTTTCTACTCTTGACTGTATATTATTTAATTAATATTATTTAATAAAAACACGTGTGTGTTTTTTATTGTGTTATTGCAAAACTTGATAAACTCTTCTGTTTTTCCCTCAAATGAAGCTCAAGTCTCGACATTGTTCATCACGCGGAACTTATGCTCTAGAAGCTTGTCGTCTGTTCACGACGCGCTTACTTGGTTCGCGAAATTTTTCCGAATATTCCGTACGGAGCCAGGTCGTAAATAAAAGAGAATCGCGCAAGTTTCGCGTACCCCCGGCGGCGGACTATTCGGGACCGCAATGTGAATTGCACACGGGATTTTGGCTGGTGTCTCTCCCATCCCCAAGTTGGAGAAAAGCGTCGATTCGACGTCGCGGCGCGCAGCGTACCAAGTTCTCTCTCGTGTTCTTTCTCTTTCTCTCTCACCCTCTCCGCCCGTCTATCTCTTACCCTATCGATGCAAAAAGACGCCCTCGAGAGAACGAGATCGCCTCGCCGACCGAAGGCGGCGAAGATGCTAAACTCACCGGGAACTATTCGGCCGTCGAACTAATTTAACGCTCGGTTTAACGTCCGACCTGTCCTCGACTTGTTCCACTGCGATGCGAATCGCGGCCATAAAGGAGCCGTCGACTATCTCGATATGACTCTTGCTCTATCTTGCCGACGAACTTTCGGCGGAGATCTAGCCCTGACATTATTATCGTCGATAGTTAGATACCTTCCGGTGCGCTTTCTCAGTTACGAGCTCGCACGCCTCGTCTGCTTAATGAGAATTCACCGTAAATTTAACTTTCAGTGCTCTTCGTAAAGTCTGGCAATCCTCGCGATGCGTTCTCGCTACGGAAAAAAGTTTGGTACGGTTTTTTGGTTTGGACGCGCTTTTGGTCTGAAAGCCCAACTGAGAGCGTTGGAGAAATTCCAGCGATCTTAATTAATGTATGTCCGGATGCCAAATGGTGTCTTTTTTCGCACGCGATTTTTCGTGAGTCGTGTTAAATTAGATGTTACGTATTCTCCCCGGTTGGCCGTGTGTCAAATAATCTTGTTAACTGAAAATTAACTGACGAGAAAATTCTGACTCTTAATATGGAATAAAAGCTTGTGGCAGCACATATGCGATTAAATAAATCTATGTACAAAAGTAAACATTGTCTTTGAATTTCACTCAAACAACGCTACTTCTGTTCTAATATAATATATCGAGGTTTGCAGAAAGAAAGAATTAAATCTCATATTTCCTAAAATCTCTATAAAATAAATTCCAAATAAACTTTTAGGTCCTCGCAACTAATTCTTTTGCGAGACACGCGAATATAGACGTGCTTTCAAAATTTCTCGCGTGCGAAAATTCTTCTTCGACCCACAACGAAAGGTAAATATTTCCGTGTGTTGGTTCACTTTGGCGAAAAAGCTACGCGGCGGAAGCATTGTAAAGTATCGGATGTTGGCGAAGACTGGATATTAAATTCCATCCATCCGTTTGGCAAACAATCGTCTCGCAAACAGTCTCGGGTGCTCTCGTAGACTAATTTTCTTCCACGATAAGGTGAGCTTAAAAATTGCGGAGGGATATCGATATCACGTCGTATGATCGACGGTAGTGCAGACGACGTTTTTCGCGTGGCCTTAAAAATTTTAGTTCTAAATGACCCGCGATTCGCGCACCAGCTGCCTCCCAGCTTTTTTTTAATGGATGCCACCGCGCCTCGCCTAAAAGGCTGCGCTTCTCTAAAATGCGGCGGCGAAGTGTTATAACTCCGACGTGTCGCTGGCACGAAAAGCAACGGAGGGAAGAGAGGTCGCGCGAAAAATACGGGGGCGAATAATGGCGGTGTAGGTGATAGCAAAAAGAGGCGGGAGGACGCTGAACCGCGAAAACAAGACACTGACTCGACTAAGCGGCGCTAAGGCTCTTTCGTCGCGGCCGCGTCGATTTGCCATCAATTTCGCACTGACAGCTTTTACGTGCTCACAGAAAACTTATTTTCTATTATGGACGATAGATATAGAAAGTATTGTTTGCTCTTTCAATCGGTCTGTATTAACAGTATACACTGACAGAAATCGTTTGGTAGAATAGTGATCAAATGAATTTTATAGTTACTGGTACGAAAAACTTAATTACATTTAACAAAACTTTTTATAATTTGTTGTATGAAAATAATTATTTGGTTAAGGCTACAAATTGTTTGGTCAAAACAACTATATATTTTGTAACTATCACAATAAAATTCATTTGATCACTATTCAACCAAACTTTGATTGATTTTACCAAACATTTCTCTCAGTGTATATAGGTATCCTTCTCATAATACAACAAAGTTACTTTCTTTGATCATAAGTTGAATATTATTTTAAACTGATATATTGTTGGCATATTATATATTAAGCAAAGTAATTATTTTGTTACTAAAAACGATATTATAGACTTTTACTTAAAAAAATGACAAAACAAAATTGTTTCTTTTTCAAAATATAATATTTGTTATTATAAAATTTAACATTTAATTCAGATAACGAGTTAACGAGTGCATAATTAAAATGTACTAGTTCATTGTTAATTAACAGCATATCAATCGAAAACTCTTAAGTAGAAGGATACCTAGTTTAGTAATAAATATTCATCTCCTTGAATAACCTTGTTAACTTATCAATTTCGCTTCTAAATCAGCGATGTCAAATCCTTATTTTAAGATCACAATGAAATAATTGGAGCGTCTAGTATACTTAAGATCTAAGGATGCTTAGTGAAAGAGAATTACCAACACTTTGTGCATTCCCGGAATTTTGTACAACTCGCGTCCGTGATACCTCTCAACTTGGCGAACGCACAAAGCGTTAATTTAACAGCGAGTGATGTCGATAGGAAGCGAACAATATGCTCGTCCGACGTTTCCTTCGCCATCTTATCAGCTTTAGCGCGTACGATCAAAATAGATAAGACGGCGCACTCTCATCATTAGCTTCCTATTGTTCCGTAGTTCTCATCCGCGTTCGACCCATTTTATGCCTTATCAGTCAGCATCTCCACGGCGCGCTGAGTGAGGTGCGCCAGCGAAACTATCGAGTTCTCGTAACGAGATCGTCCGTTATAGCACCGATCGAAATTACCGAGTTTCCCGTGACGAGATCGTCAGACACCCTTTGTGCCGCTACCCGGAACGGTTTCTATAAACACGGTATATCGCAAAGACTAAGGCTGAATAAAGAAGATAAGCGACAAGAGTCATTCCTATCATAAATTAATTATGGCTAAGACAAAATCTTTTCAAGCGTTACACTTTTATAAGATATAAATAGTGATTTGAGTGATCAGTCTTCAGTTTGCAAAAAATTGCAAAGGCAAATTTTAACCCTTAAACACACTGCTAGAAATCCTACTAAAATTCGATCGCTTGCAGTGTGAAGACGGAATGAGAAAGAAGATTCGGACTAGGTGGAAAAAAGTTGGAGTCTCCCCTATCAACTGATATGATTGACTAACTTCATTGCTCAACTAAAATAAAATGACGGAAGTAAAGTTTTTTCAGAAAGGTCTCCCAGAGACCCTCTAGTGTGTTTAAGGGTTTAAAAAAAAATTAAATAATGTTGAAAAGATACGGTTCAAAATTGTGCGGATAAACTGAGAGAAAAGATATTTCCGCATTAAAATCAATATTTCCATGAAAGAAATGTCTAATAAATTGGATGAAAATTAGACGATTTTCTCGAATCTGTTCGCATGCGACATCGCAGATGCAGCCTGCCGTTGTCCCTTCAAATACCGAGCGTATTTTCGGCGATGTCGGAGCACTTGGCTCAAACGGTCGGCAGAAATATCGTCGGCGGACATTTCGGCCATTAGCATTTCGGACACTCATGATTTATTCATGAAGAAAGCGCCACGTGCGACCGGAGGCCGAAGAGGAGGCCGATCTAGTCGGAGGTTGGCGGTGTGCGGGAAATGCGCAACAATGCATCACGATTCGCTGTGTGCGCAGGAGCAAGCGTGTGAGAGAGAAAGAGAGCCCTTGCATAAACGTGTTTAGTTAAGTAGATGCACAAAACGCGAGAGATATCCCGCGGCTCGGGGCATCCCCGAGAAATGCTACGGATGAACGGCCGCTCACGTACAGGGTGGATCACAATTATGCCGCCAGAACGTTTTGCCCCGAACCCGTGAAACGTAACGGGCATAAGGGATTAGTGAGATGTAAGAGATCACTGAGGAAATGTTTATGCATGGGCCGTGAGCGCCGCGAAAGACGCGCATTTAAATCTTTTTAGTATTTTCGAGAGAAAAATATTAGATTTGAAATATCAAAATTAATACGCAAAAAAATATATTTCAAAATATTAAATTTTGTGAATAAAAAATATGCTGTGTATAAATATAAAAAAACTTGTCTAAAAACGAATAGCAACGAAACTGCATTGCGCTGTGTGAAAATAAGGAAGATCAATATTGAAATTTCTTTTAACCCTTTAGAGGACGGGCGTGCCCGTTTGGATTTTATTTTGTAAACTGTTCGTTCAATTTTCATGAAACTTGGCCTACGGAATAACTTGATAATGCCTCGAATCTGAAGTTAAAAATAAAAAAATTTTAAATAATGGATCTTATATGGTAAACAGAATTTTTTAAAATCTGATTCAGAAAATTCAGCTATCCTGAAAAACCTTAGAAAAGTCTTTCATGAATTACTTTGTTAAAAAGCTGCCGTTCTCATAGAATTAATTGTCACCGCTTATCAGAATATTCCTAAAAATTACTATCATTACACCTTCGGCATGTTAATTACTGCATAATTAATGTCTTATTATTCAGACAGTCTTTTACGTGCTTATCGTTAACTTCGAATCTTCCTTTTCTCAACTTCGGCAATCTCGGAGCTCGCTTGGAATCGAGAGAGGATACCCGTACTTCCACTCGAAGAGATTCGGGCTGACGGACTTACGAACGTCCTACGAGGACTTACCGGTAACCACGAGCCTGGCGTACGAGGAACTTTCTACGGTGTCACCGGTGACGTGATGTACAGTGCGGCATCGGTACGTCGAGTGAGCATCGGCGGGAGTCACCGAGAAGATGAGCAGTTCTCCAGTGGGCAGCATATGGTGCTTTTCGCCTGCAAGCAGAAACAGCGACGATGTCAGCGATATCGCTCGGGAGAACACGGAACGTTTTGCAGTGTTCGCCTATAATTTCGCTGATATAAGTGAAGCAAAAAATTTCTCTTCGTGGAAAAATCACACAAAAATATCACCAGCAATAAGCAAAAATTAGATGATTAATCACATTTTGTATGATTTTCTACGAGACATCAAATTAAAAAATAGATACAGAATTATATTACTGCAGATGATTCTACTTTAAACACTATGTATTTGAACACTATGTATTTTGTACAATTAAATTAATGTATTGTATTAGATTAATTACTATATATATTAGTGCGTGGGTACATTTAATTTAAAAAATGAGACGAGTATTCGCATAAATTCGGAAACGGCGGAGGAAAAATTATTTTCAAATTCATCTCGATCTGCTCACCACTAGCATGCGCCATGAACTCCACGAAACACTCAGTGTGACGCATTTTTCATTGACTCGACGAAACGCTTTCTCGTTCTCCATTCTGTATTCGCGGCTGTCGTCTCCGTCGGACTTCCATTAATATGGAAATTTCTTTAATGAAAAAGTGCGCAGGCGAATCTCGCGCGCGGAAGCGGCCGGCTATAAAAATTGCGTCGCGAGAAACAATAGTAGCTACGGAGAAAATGATTTGCGCGACTAGATCCCTCGTAATAAAGGGGCAGTCTCCGTTCAAGCGTCCCTGTGTGTAAAACGAACGATCAGCAGCAGGGCCACGCTCGACGCGTTGGAACGCAAAAAGGAAAAGTATCGGCGCGAGTGAGAATCAATACTCGTAAAAATTCGAGCGTAACCGCTGGACGGCGAGAGCGTGCCCGTTAGAACACTCGGTGGCTTAAAACGGTGGATGCGCTGCTAAAAAAAAAAAGATTAACGCCTCTCGAGTGAATTCCACTGACGATCCTTGTTGCACGCGCTCGTGCCTCCCATTGTATCCCCGAGGATAAAGCTTCGAAAAATTATTTAGAGAGATTTTAAATAGGCATTCTGATCTCTCTCTCTCTCTCTCTCTCTCTCTCTCTTTATTAAAAGCGTAAGAGTATTAAATTTTCTATTGAAATTACGAAGACACTCAATCATGAGTTTTAATTTATTAGTAATTTAACTCATTATTAATAATTCTGACGTAGAGATTATGAGTTATTCGTGCTGTTTTCAATACAGATTATAAGAAGCCGAGTAATCTCTTATATTACTGCATTAATGAAAATTTCAATAATAAATTAATAATTAAAACTCCGCGTACACAAGATGAACGCATGCAAAATGAAAGTATATTTTCTCTTCCCTTTCCCTCTCTTCCTGTTTCTATCTCTTAATGCAGCTGTCCGTTATATTTAATAAATACACAAATGGTACAGGTTTATAAAATATGAACGTGTTGGCAAAATATAAACGCAGCCAATAGCTTGTTGTTCAAATCAATAATCTGAAAAACACATGTGTTTATTGTGCATTCACGGAATAGTATTATTACGAATCATCCTCGATTTAGACGCAAAATTTACATATAAAAAAGTATATTGGAAACATAGAATGACCATTTTTTATCTTAACGGACGTTAATTAACAGCATTCCGTGTGCAAAGCGTTCGATTTTTGCGATAAAATTTATATTTTCAAATACATTGATCTCACAGAGAATGCAGGGCAAAGTTTTTTTTCCGAGAATTCTGGATACGCGAAAAACATGTTTGTTATCGAACTCTACAAAAGCATCGCATATAGCATAATATAAACGCAATAACAATCGGCCAATTGTGTGTAATTATACGTGCGCTATATTAATCGCATTTAATATAGCGAAATTTCGTTCACTGTTCGCGATAAGTATTAATAAATAATCGAAGATATAACGCGATTCAGCGCAAAAAGAAAGATAAATAAATAAATAGAGAGAGAAAGAGAGAGAGAGAGAGAGAGAGAGAGAGAGAGAGAGAGAGAGAGATCATAATGAATTAATTTCCTGTCAGATGATTGAACGGTCGATAGAACACGTCGAAGTTGGATTCAGGTGCGCCAACGTTGAATGCTCGACATTGAATGAGCGTTAATCAAACCCTGTAGGAATTTAATGGGCCTATACCGTGAAAGGCCAATTCTCCGAAAGCTCTTCGCCACGAAGAGTTTTCAGTTATCTTTCTCGAAATGACGATCGTACCAACGGGCCACTTCATTTCCTCGTTCAACCTATTCCACGCACTTGATATCTCGCATTATGGGAATTAATCAAAGCGAGTAACATGAAGAACACTTCGTTATTGGAAAATTTTAATTTCCTCGGTAAACAATGCACGGAATGCAGAATGTCCCGATGCACATTTTGCTTGCGTAATATTTTTTTGCGATAAATAAAATTTATATTACACTATTCTTCAGTTTTTTTTTTATTTGTCTTCGTAAATAAAGTTGTTCTAGAGATATGAGCAATTTATCCTCTTTATTAAAATTCACGTGGGTTACACTGTGATGCAGCTTATCAACCATCTATACGTAAACGTTACATAGTTTTCATTAATGTGCAAGGTTTCTGCGTTAATTATTGTTGCCTGAAACCTCTGAAACATTACTTCTCGGAGCGTTTTAGATTTTTACGTTAAATCACACCGGAGATATTTTTCGGTTGAAATTTCTCACGCTAGAAGGAAGATGGCTCGGTCTCTCTGTTAAAAAATACGCTTCGGTGATTCGATGCAGATTTCGTATCTTCTATGTGTCGCGCTCGTTTAGGCATCCAAGCGATCCGCGGATGTACTCGCATCGCGCGACACGATTTCGAAATCCAGCGGACGGAAACGCGGTAAATGAGAGTCGCGTCCAATCATTCTTTTTTCCCTCGGGCCGGAAATTCACTGCGGTCGCGATTACTAGCATTTTTTCCGCAGCCGCGCCCAGGGAGGCTGTGTGTACGTACGTACTCGTACATCACGACGATGTGGCGCGGCGCGCCGGCGTTTTCCGCGTCCGTAAGCACGTTGGCCGCGTGCACGCGTGACTCCGTGGAAAAATGCGTCGCGCGAAAATACCTCACAGTCTCGTCCTTCGTGCCCGCCGGTTTCTCCCTCGTCCCTTCGTCTCGCCGCGACCGTCATATCTACGACGTTCAAACGAGTGCATTTTCCGGCGATGCGTCCGCATCCGCGTCGCGCCGCGCCGGCAATGTCAATATTTCGTTGTTGACGCTGCGAGC
>QKQZ01017431.1:0-16620 GCA_003595255.1 Solenopsis fugax | reverse complement strand
GTCGTCGTCGTTGTCGTCGTGGCGCGACGTCGTGCCGCACCGTGCAGCACGGATCGACCTTTGCCGTTGCTCTATGGATCGTGATCTCTCGGAGAACTTCTTCGTCTCTCCCTCCTATCGCTCGCTTCCTCTCCATCCCGCTCTCTTTCTCCGTCTTGCTCCGATGCCTCGTCTAACAGCTCTTCTCACCCACTCACTCGTGGTTCCCGATGACGAAGAGAGAAAGAACCGGAGAAGAGTAGGAACCGTCGCAGTGGGATACAACATGCCTACGTCCATACTTTCACAATGCACCAGACCATCGAGGAATTGTCATACAAATTGTCGCTTATTCAGCGACGATACTGAAGCGACAATGTATCCGCGTGCAGGCCTACCGACCTGGAGTCACCGTGCGGGAGACCACGATCACATCGAGCAGCATTCTCCTAAGGACGAATAAGAGTATTGAAGACGCGAGAGCGAAGAGAAAAGAAGTGAAGCTGAATGTTGTATAGACAATTTCACGTCATTTATAAGTGATTATTGTATTATAATAATCAGACCCTTATTTTAAAAACTTATTTCGTTAATAATTAGCCGCTATTTTGATGTGTAATTTCGAATAACTTAATATTATTATTTATTTAAGTGACTTAAACGTTAATATCCGGATTAATTCTTCGTTGAAGAATCATATCTTTATCTCTGCAACGTTATTTTGCTCTAGCATCAAGAAAGTTGAAGCGTCAATACATACATGCGTCACTCGATAATCGGAACATAGTAATTTACAACGCGAGCTTATCGCGAAGTCACGCCGCCGCGGGAATCTGTCTCTTTGGACGGACGGAGGAAAAGTCTAATTAGGACAGTGTGAGTTATGATCTTAAATAACGCGATGATAAAAACAGACAACGCGTTTACTAGGATTTATGCGGCATAGAATTTATGTCGCATTGAAAGCGATTCAAGGACGATTTTTATTCATCCTACCTCATATGGAGAATTCGTTATACTGTGTCTAACGGTACAAAAACACTTTGCACTGATAATCATTCGCACAGCTTCAAGTATCAAGGACCGACAATGTTAGACATCGTGAATCAATTGTAATATGCGAAAACTGAATGTTTTCGCACTATATTCGAAGTCTATTTTAAAATTTTAATAAAAAAAGTGTGTTATAATAAAGTTTTCAAATATTTTTACTCTTATATTTAAATATTTTTTTAAGTAATACACTACTAATAAATGTCAAATATAAAGCTGAGATAAGTGGCCAATAAATAATACTATATTTTCTTTAATTAAATATATCAGAAAATATAATTTTTTTTCTTTTTATAAAATCTTTTGATAAAATTTTCCCCAATATCAGCGAAGTACAAATTCTGATTTTGATCAAGGGCTTAGAAAATAGTCAAATGATATTCAATCAGTTGCGCAAAGATTTTTCGAGTTCTTTGGATGGTCGTAAAGGTATGTGTTTTAAAACGTATTGAAAATATTAATAATTTATAGTTCAAACTGAGGAGATTCTTAAAGTATGGGTCACCAGTTGATTTTTGGTGAGCCGCGAAAAATTTTCAATGATCGTAGGAAACCATAAATTTTGAAATGAATTACAATTATCAAACCCTTTGTATATGATTTTAATTGATGCCCAATCTGATTATCAACGGAAATAAGAAATAAGCGCAATTTTCACACTTTCATACATATCTCATAACGTATTTGAAAAATAGAAATATAAAATTATATTCAATCAAAAAATTAAAAAGTAAAAGTAAAGTAGTATAAATAAAGTGATATAAAAAATCAATTTACTTCCTCCTCCAGGTTTTTCATATTCCTTAAGCTAGATGAGTCGCAGAAATTTGTCGTTTTAAAAAATGACTCGCGATCCACATAAGTTTGGGAAGCCTGCCATAGATTATATTACGTATACTATAGCTTTTCAGTACTGTCAGCACGTCTCGGAACGCATCATTCATCGGGGCACGTGCATGATGCACCAAACTGATGTGCATGACGGAGAACACAGCTTCGTCATGCTGATTCTCCGAATCATTAAGACGCGACCTCGGTCGTGTAACCCTCCTCGTCGTCGACGTCGTCGTTGCCGTCGTCGCCGTCGTCGTCGCCGTCGCAGTCGTCGTCGCCTATAACTCTTTCTGCTATCGATCATAGCATCGTGGCTCGAAGTTCGCAAGCGGTGCTGCTTATCGTTTATCTCGTCACCGTGGATGCATCGGACAAATGCAAGGAACGTCGGGCTTGGCCGGCGTTTAACCTTTCGAGCGTCTCAATGCTTCTCGCCGAAAGTGTCACGAGCGCGACAGAGTTCTTCTGGCGCCATGTCGAAGCTACACTTCAATCGAACCGAAATAAGCGCAGGCTGAATACTTCTTGCACTATATCCGCTGGAACGTCACAATGACGGTTTATTTCTTCGAGATACTCGAGAGACTTATAAGAAATGAACCCTTTTGAGACCAAAATCGCGATCACATGTAATCTTCAATTATGCAAATAGTTGAAAATTATTAATTTTTATTTAACTGTAGCGAGTTTTATTTTTATAAAATCTTCGTCGAATACTCCAAATTTTCGACATCAAGTTTGGAAGATGCAAAGAAAGACGAGATACAGATCTCTATAAAAAATATTCTCAAAAGAAAAAAAAAGTAGGATATTTTATCATCACGAAAGGACTGGAAAGAGTTTCGGTACACCGCAGTGAGCGTCCAAGACACAAAAAGGTATAAAGTACAAGACGATCACTCCAGTAGCAATATCGCGCTGCGGATAAATAAATTCATCTGGTGACCACGATCCTCTGACGCGTGTAATGGACGAGAGACTCGCTTCGGCTTCGGGAAGAACGAACGGTAGTTAGACCGGCATGGCTGACTGCCGTTTCATAGACGGAGGTCATCCACAGTTCCCACACAACCGCCAGTTTCTTATTTCTCCCCAAACGTCACCGTCGATATTTATGGCGAGCCATAGAGGACCGAGGGGTTCGGCTGTTCGCTACGCGGCGAGGAGCAGAAGCAGGGTCTGAGCGTAATTCTGTCAGCGTCACGCTCAGGCTCGAAGGAGTCAGCGAGAAAGATACCGAGGAAGGAAGGAACCAGCAGAGGAAGCAAGATGCCTGGAAGGAAAGCGAGACACGCCGAAGGAGAGCGTATAGGGACAGTAGATGGCGAAAGAGAGGGGAAAAAAAAGTCACTGGAACATTTCCAGCAGTGCCCGGTTGTTAGCGAACGAGAGAGAGAGAGAGAGAGAGAGAGAGAGAGAGAGAGAGAGAGAGAGGACGTCTCGTCGTAAGACGTTGTAATGGCGACCTCTGATATCACCAGTCAAGGTTATTGTCCATTGAGGTAACGCGGTAGCGTTAACCTCGCAAATTTACACGGCACTTTCTCTGGTCTGGCGGACCTTTAGTATCTTCTTTATAGCCAGCCGGGATTACGTGGCACGCGAGCTTGCGTTAGTTAACACGTGAATGGAGCTCAATGTCAATGGACGGCATTGTCAATCCACCTGGCGACTACGAACTGCGAAACGTACGGGAAACTTCGTGCCCCTTGCGAAAAGCCTCCTCGGCGGGCTTTGAATTTAGGGGACAATTACACACGACGCCCAGAATAATCTGGCAGAGAAAATTGCCTATATACGTTACTCGTGTATTGATATGGAAACTATTTAGAAACGCTCTCTAAAAATACGTATCTCGCGGACTACGTAATTAGATTAAAAGTCTGGCAGTCCGACACGAGTAGACATGTAACTATTTTAATTGAATGCCATAAATCGTACTTTGCCTGCATTATCGCGGAGTCTTCTTATTGTTTTCGCTCCAAGCCGAGATCGCCGGCGATTTATTACAACACCAGGTTTCTCCTTACGTCCGTCTTACCGCTAGCTCGATATCAACGCGCGAATAAAACGAGTGCCAGCGCGCGGGCAAGATAGGTATATAAGATTACCCATTGCGACTCGACCGGGTTCACGCAACCCTTTTAACTTACGGGGCTGGAAAAGCCTGTTGGACAGGTGGAACGAGGCCCGACGTCGCTCGCGCGCGCGCGAGAGAAGGCGCGTTACGCATTATTCCAAGCTCATTGGCCTTCGAAACGCCGCGCCGAGGCTCTTCCTGCTCCGTGCGACAGTCACGTTACGTTCCGATCATCCGGTTTAGATCTCGCGTCGACGCGACGCGTTCACCGCGAGAGGGCACGAGAAGGAGGAGACGAGGTTTCCGAGGCGAGCCCCGTTCAAGGCTCACGCCACGTTTCTTACGGGAACCTCATACGGTGGCTTCGAAGTGCGCTCGCACACTTCGAGGAGGTCCAAGGCACAAGGAGCCGAGAGATTTATCGCCCGCCACTTATTATAGGTATGAGAAACGAGTTGCACATCGTGGGTGGGTTAACTAAATGTCGCGATGACGGAATCGTCATCGTAGCATCTCGCCGCGCCGCGCCGGGAGAGAAACTCGCCTCTCAAAAACCCGCCGCTTATACGGAATAATGCGGCGCGGTTAAATCATGGTCGCTGCGAGCGAGACATTTGTCTTGTCGCAGGTAGTTGTACAAAGCGTATCGCGCAATTACCATCGAATTAGCGTTAGAAGACGCGCTTGTATTGTATTTTATAAATCGCGCTAACGGAATTACGTCAGCCGAAAGTGATGTTCCTCATCATTTCACTTATTATACATTTATTTTTAATCAAATATTCCGAAATGTCAAACGGCACGATGTTATATTTGATATTTGCATGGGCGGAATGAATTTTAATTGAAAACAAGACTTACTCGCGATGTCTCGATTCGTCATCGTCATCACCATAAAATACCTTTTTTTTTGTACAGGTACAATGGTAATCACGTATCTATTTAGCAATTTTATAAGGGGCAACAGATCGCAACACGATGACGTATGCTAATCCACGTTTTTCGAGGTCCGTTTTAATTATTAAGTCGATAGCGTGAGAAGGCCGCCACGTTTACGCCGGAGAAAGTATCCGAGAGAGGAAAAGGATATCCCGATGAAAATATCGTAAAACGTTTTATAACCGACATAAACAGCGAACGAGAGTGAGAGCGACCTGAGTCGCTTGTGTGTGTGTATGTGTGTGTGTGTGTGTGTGTGTGTTGCTGCTCACAGGAACACGTAGATGTACCTAGGAACTGGAAGCAGGTATGTATCGAGTGACGGCTGTCATCTCTCGTACAAGATCTCGTATCTTATCATTAATTCAGCGTGAGCATCCCAAACTCGCCTTTCAACGAGTTAAATTTTACAACAAATGACATGTCAAATTCGAAACTTCGGTCTTTTTTTTTCGTCGCTTCGCGATTGATAAGAAAAGTGCGATAAAATAGGAAGTTTTGGTGTCTAGTGCTACAAGATTTTCCTTGCTCGCTTGACTGAAATAGAAGACGACGATGCTTCTTCATTTCGAGAGAATTCCAAGCTTTCAAAAAAGTAGCAAAAATTGAATTCCGTTGTGGTCCTGGAATATTTATTTACTTCAGCTTTTTTTGCCAAGAAGCAAGAAGGGACTTTAAACAGTACTGTCCAGGATTTATAGTTTTGGCTTTGAAATTGAAATGCATCGATATTCATTGTCGTTTCTATTTCTTATTTCAGCTGTTTTCTTGTAACGTGCGACGTTTGATCTCAGGGACGAGACTAATCTCAGAGCGTTAAAAATGTTCGAAATGTGTCGTTCATGTGTCTTTCATAGATAATGCGGAAAACTATTGACAGATTATATGTATAATACTGTTAATACTATACACACACACGCACACGCACACGCACACGCACACGCACACGCACACGCACACACACACACACACACACACACTCTTCTTATATTATAATAATAATAAATTTATATATAATATATGTGTGGGAACACTGGAAACAGAGTCTTGTTGCATCATTTAGAAATCTGGTAGATTCAACCAATACATCTGTTCAAAAACGACGAATCTTGTAGGAATTAACAGATTATGGTAAAATCTGTCAAACATTCTGATTAGAAAATATCGAGTCCTATTATAATAACCGGAATAACTAGAAATTCTACTTAGTTTCACCAAAATGCACTCAATCATACATATCTCGTTGATATAATATCATTTTTCTCAGTGCATGTATGCTTAAAACATATGTATAAAATTATACTTTTATATGCATTATTTTATATGTATTATTACACATATTAATATACTTATAATTTTATGTATTAATAATAATTGTGTATCTTATAATGTTAATAATATATTTTTGAAAAAATGAAAAATGATACATGCGATCAGAAATTTTTAACAACTCAGATGCTTCTTGTTCCTGAAAAGAAGCGTCAAGCATTATGGCGAGAAAACTTGAAAGAGCTATAAAATTCGGAATTAGAATAGTAATATGAATACCGACACATTTCAATTTCAAGTCCAAAATCACAAATCCTGAACAGCACTGGCTGCAATATAAACTTAGACATAGAAAAAATAGACCGAGCGTGATGCATGAAATTTGAAGAAAGAGATGAAAGACAGTTAACAATAAAAGAAAGAAGAGATTGCGTGAATCAGGGAGAGATAAAGGTTTGACAACTGCTTTCTATTTTTTTCTACCTGCTCTTCACTATTCTGACACGCCCAATCTATTTTTACTGTAGGCGATTTTTGGCGTAAATCAAGTATAACAACCAAACTAGAGTTCTTGCATGTTTGGTCATTAGTGGTAGAGACGTGGAGAGTCGTTTTGGTATTTATCTGGTTGAAACCATGTTAGCAATAAAGCAGGGTATTTTAAATTTTTGGTAGGTTGGAAATACGCCAAGTATAACACGAATAGATGGAAACAACGTATCATTCAACATAAAACAACATATGTTATATATCTATTTCGTATTAAATTTATATCTTAAACTCGGCTCAATCAAAGTCACAAACTGTCATTTTTAATGCTTATGGGTAGACAGATATACTTCTACATTTAAGCAATGATTTTTTTATTCTCTATGTCTCTTCTGTTTACGTTAAAATAAAAAAATTATTAGTAAGAAATTATTTTGAAACAATATCGAATTCTCATGTATGAAAAAGAACTAGATTCCAGAACCAAAACGTTTATGGTTGTGATACAGGTTACCAGATATAAGCTCCATTCTTAACCTTGGTACGTATATCTAACGATTACTAAAAATCGCTTTATATCTGTAGACTTAATTACACATATCAATCCATATCCTTAAATTTAATGACTTAATAAAACCTATCAGCTTCATAATATTAATTTCCGTTGTCTTTACAATAGCAATCATGATCATTGAAAGTAACAATTACTTCTGATAGGATACCATTTAAATTATATGACGAAATCTTGACTGAAAAATTATAATTTGCAATTGTGTCTTTAAAATAATTGTAACATATTTACATCTTAAACTTAGATTTGTCTAATTTTTAACAAATTTAGAAATTTTATTTCAACTGTTACGATGACGTATGATCTTAGCGTAATAGTTGCAAAAGTTTCGTCAATTCATGATGTCATTATTTTGTAATATTTGCAATAGTGTCTATCGGGATACATTAGGAGATATTTTCGTCTGATAAAGTCTTAAGCGCTTCCTCGATGGCTCGTCGATGCGTTCCGAGTCATCGATGAGAGTTACTATATAATTCTTGCGGATATGACAGATAGAGAGAGTGCGGTAAACCAGTGCGGCAAAATTGCATTATCGATTTCAAAAGACATTAATGGACATTACGCGTTGACGCTCTGCGTCCCTCTTTTTCCCCTCTTTGTCGCAAATACATCCTATATACATGTCATTGCCAGCCAAAAATCTCGTGTATCAGCCCGCCCACCCGTACCTCCCGGTGAAATATTATTTTTAATATTTCCCGTGTGTATCGCTGCGAGAATTCAGACCATTAATTAATTTCGAGCCACTGTGTACCGTTTTGAATGGGGACTGTCAGGCGAGCGCCAACGCGCCGCGAAAAATTACCGCGCGTAGTGTCGCGGCGCCGATTTCCGCTCTCGCGCGAAAACAAACAGAAATCCGGCGATCTATCCTGACGCGCGCGACGCTTATATTTGGCGGAATTGGCCCAGTGTCGTGTCGAATTATACGTGGTTAATTCTATCACGCGCCTCGGTAAACATTCTCCGTGGACCAACTGCACGTAGCAAGGTGCGTGCACCACGAAGATTGTCTCCGGGCCCGATCGGAACGCGAGAGCTGCGCCGCTGGTTCGGCCGGTTATACGATATCATAAAAGAAATCACGTGTGAGAGAGAGGGAGAGAGAGAGAGAGAGAGAGTGAGCAGCGGACGGATGGACGGATGGACGTACGTACGGACCGATCAGGTTTAGGCAGCTGTCTGCAACCACGTCACTCAAGCTCACCGTCGGGCTCGCGGTGGAATGAATGCCTTTCATTATGAGCGTTATCGCCTGTCCAATCTCCACAACCCTTTCTGCCTCCTTCGAGCTGCTCTCTTTTCTCCGATTCTCCATAGGCTTCTTTTTCGCGGCGTATCCACCTCATTTTCGTTCGAGGACCCACTCCTCTCCCCCGATAGGCACGATGAAGAAGCGGGCGCGCGCGCGTAATCGGGCGAACGAAGGGAGAGGAGCGAGCGAGCGAGCGAGAGAGGGTGAAAAGAAAGCAGCGGAAGGGACGCGACGGATATTATCGTTCGACCTACCGGGATACGTCTCTTGTACCTGGACGCGAGATTTATCGTGGGTAAAACCTACTCGGTTTTCTCTGCCGTCCGTGAGCGCGCGTCCCACTCTACGGGTCCCCGACCGCCCGGCGAAGCTGAGAAAAACAGCAATTAGCAGGTTGCATTGGGAAAAAAAAAATCTACGCTACGATGATAAACCGCCGTGAAATGCACGAGAATGGAAAGACTATGCGATCTGTCTGAACGACGACGTTATCGCACGAGATTTAGAGAGATGTAACTGTGTACATATAATATAATTCGCGCACGATATATACCGCACAGGATTATGGAAAATGTCTGTCTACATAGGTCTGCAAGAGGGTTCTTAATTGACATAAGTTAAACAGCTTATTAGGAAAATATTGCAGAAGAAGACGTTACAGGAAGTGCGCACGAAACGTGTGCGAGTTTTGAACGGCAGGCTTAGGCGCAATGAGAAAAACGACACAATTCAATCTGGAGTCGCACGACGACGTGGAGCGTGGAGTTTTTCAGAACAGAGAGCGCGGTGCCGAGCGATGCGATTCTAACTTGGTGCATTGATTGGCCGATCAGGTCTATTCGATCGAGGGGGAAAGATTGGAATCGCGGCGATGCGTGTTAACACGTGGCATACATGTTGCGCGATTCGATGTGGAAGTAGATTTATATGGAAGTCATGCGATTGCAATTATCCTCCGTGCGATCACAATGCTGTTTGAAGTCTTTATCTTCTCGGGCGCTCTTGTGGGAAACGTCCCTATCGCGGACATCTCACACTTCAACACGAGCGCCGTCGATATCCTCCGCGATCACTCCAGAAATCGCTCAGAAAATTCGCGTTACCTAATCGCGAAGGTGCAATAGATTTCGCGTGGTATAGTTGCACGATTTGTGCGGCGGCGCGCCGATAACTTATCTCGCGCCGAAATCACCCTCTCAGAAAAGATTTCTAATAACAAGATTTCTAAAAATATTCTTGATGTATTGTTAATCTTATTATTGCAATATAAAAATGAAGCAATGTTAAGATGAGGTCTATAATTCCTATTCTCCTCTATCGAATTAAATAAGATTGATTTGTTATTTTCAGACAAGAGTAACACATAAATTTCAGTT
Source organism: Solenopsis fugax (assembly GCA_003595255.1). Lineage (NCBI taxonomy): Eukaryota > Metazoa > Arthropoda > Insecta > Hymenoptera > Formicidae > Solenopsis > Solenopsis fugax. Next base: position 6,772 of record QKQZ01017431.1, on the reverse strand, counting down.
TACATACACTCAAAAAAGAAGTGTTTAATTTTAAGATATTAAAATGTTTCACTTCTGTTTTTATTTTTTAAGTACTTAAAAATGTTTTAGTTTTAAACAGTGTTTAGATTTAAAACACTAAAATATTTAAAGCCTGTTAAAGATTTTATACGTTTTAATGTTTTAAATCTAAACATCGTTTAAAACAAAAACATTTTTAGTATTAAAAATTGAATAAAAAAAAACAAAACATTTTAATATCTTATAATTAAACACTTCTTTTTTTTAAATATGTGCTTACATTCAGAATAAAAATTTGCTTGATGTTATAACACGATGATTAATCGCTTACGCAGTTCTAGATATCACCGATAGGAGACCGTGCGATCAAGCGCTCTCTCATAAGAAAAATTCGCATGCGAGGCATTATAATCAACGCATCCACAAGACTCATCAGCTTTTATTTATACATACGTAAGTCTTTATGTACATAGAAAAAAATGACTATCAAATCAACAATTCATTGTTTCATATATAAGCAAGAATATAAAATCTTCTTGGAAGAATTTGATAATCTTGATCAGACATAATTTGCTTACATGAAAAAACAAAATTTCTTTACGTTAGCAAATTTTGTCTCTTTGAGATTATAAATACTTCCAAGGAGATTTTATATTCTTGCTTATATATGAAACAATAAATTGTTGATTTGATACTAACTTTTTTTCTGTGTATCTAATTGATCATTTGGCTATGAGACGAGATATTTTATTAAAAAGAATATTCTTCAAATTTTCCTCAGATCAATCTATTGCTAAATCAAGAATAGTATAAGATTCCACAAATTTCCTAATCTATTTGTCTAATCTAAATCTGTCTGAGAAAGGAATATTACCAAGATCATTTTATTCTAGAGTTAAGAATATAATATTCCCTTCCCAATAATAATAATTGTCTCTATATCAATCTTATTTTATGATACATAGAAGAGTAATAGTATTGAATCCAAAAATCTTTTCTGATATGGACATAGAAAAAAACGATTTCTTTGAACTTAATAAATTTTATTGTAGCCAAACAAATTTATTTGGAATGGGAATTTCCAAACAAATTTGAATCAATAAGTATGACTAATAATAGTGTTATTTTCAGATAACAGATATTATTTGAATGAAACAACATTTTTATTCAAACAAATAACGTTTTGCATAAGTATACGTTGTTTCAATGGGACAACTTTCAGTCAAATAAATGGGAATACTAATTCCAATGAAACTTTTTCTCTGTGTATGAGTCACGCTCTGGAGTTCTCTTCTTTCCGCGACGGGCGTTTTCGCGGGGGAAAACGGAGCGCCGCGTTTCATCAAATATCTTACATTTCGATATTTACGTCGTAATTTTTCACCCAGCGGATACGGCGAAAAAAAATTTGATATTATCGAATTGCATGCGCCGCGTCGGTTGTACGTTACAACGGGCCGGCTCGTACATCACATTCAATATCCCCGTTCCAGCACGTACGAAAATATTTCCGGCTGCGCATTGTTCGCGCTCGCGCGCGCGAGCGCGAACGGTCCCACTTTAATCATCCCCGACGAAAACAGCCGCGAGATAAAAACCGCCTCGCGCGGATTAACAGAGATCGAGCGGCGCGCGTGACCGCACCACTGTCAGCGGCTCATTATCGTCGAATGAATAATTGAGTTATAATACGCCCGTCCCAGATTACACCGATCTCCTATGTGTGCTGCTTGATCGCCGGTTACCGGTTCGTTAGCAATGCCCCGGCGCTCTCGCCGCGTGATCGCGGCCCGCAGATCGCGCGAGCACGACTCGTACAAGGTGCCAAGCGATTTTTTTCATGTCAATCGTCAGGATTGCCGAGGCGAGGCGAGGCGAGGCGAGGCGAGGCGAAGCGGTTTTAATCGTAATGGCGACCTATCGGTGTCTCACCGCAAGATTGATAACTGGTCTGACGAAAGGGTAATTCTCGGGGCGCGCACACATCGACGAGGAAGGTCAATCTCGTCTAACCGCAACACTTATGCTTAACGCGTCCGCGGTAGGCGTGTTGCGCGCGAAATTTGCATGTTAATTTATTCCGCGTCGCGTACACATGCGCGCACGTCTGTGTGCTCGTCTCACGTTTCTTTCGCGTTCCTACACTTTTCTTTCTCTTTCTCCTCATCTCTCTTTCTGTCACTCGTCTCTCTCCCTGAGAATTTGATCGCGCCGTTAGACGTTAGGCGCCGCGCTCTCGCGAGAACGGAAACCGGGAAGCGTCTCGGTTACAGCCTCGTTATCCGGAAATGGTTTAACGGGACACGTGGGTGGCACGTTGATTCCGAGAAGTGCAATGTGCCGGGCACCTTGCGGTCACAGCGATCGCTAATTTAACTCTCATAAACCAAAATATGTCGAAGTAATCTATTCCATATGGTTTGTCGTACTCAAAGCGCAATATTTTAGATATACTATTATTCTTTTACATCTAGGGTGTTTCTAGAAAGGTTGTTTGGCGATAAATTTAAAGGGACGATGGATCTAATCAAACTGAACAATTTTTGACTAAACAAGCATACTTAATTCGGTTTACCGAATTGTGAATTTGAGAAACTTTTAGTATTTTAAAATATAATTGATGTTCAAACTAATGTTAAATTAAGCGCCATTCTCACTGAATTGCTCATTGTGACTTTTATTCTTATTTGTTTTTATATTGACAAATTTGTATATTTTTATTGAACAATTTTTGTTAATTAATTGCCTAATTCTATAATGTTAGAATGAATCATGTTTCTAAATTTTGTTAAATTTTTTTAACGGTTTTAAGTCTTTTAGTTAACAGTTTTAACAATAAATCTTCAAAATGATGATGTCTACCATCCTTGTTACAAGCTTTACACTTATGGTACATTAACTAATCTTTTGCAAAATTTCAAGAGTGTTATGGACCATTCAAATGTATTCATTATTCTGTTAGTAAGCTCGTCAACAAATTCAAAAATATTGAATTATAATCAAAAACATAATTTTTTTTTCAACAAATTCTATTTCCGCTTAACTATGTAATCAGTAATGTACTAAACATTTCGAGTTATTTACAATTAGTCTTCCTCAGTATATTAATAAATAACATTAATATTAAAATAAATTAGAACGCGCACATTCGAATAAGTTATAAATATAAATAGAGTAGTTCTCTCAAAATATTCCGCAGACCAGTAATTTATACCTTTTGAAATTTTATTCCATTTGACAAGTGAAGTTTTGATGAATATTTTGAGAACTACTCTATCTATTTATACTTATATTTATACTTGTTCGAAAATGCACATCCTAATTTATTTTAATTTTAAGATTATTTATTAATACTTCTGAAGAAGACTAATGGTAAGTCGAAATGTTCAGTATATTATACGATTAAGTAAAAATAAAATTTATCGTATAAATTAACATCTTATTTTGCTCGTTTTTAGCGTTTAATTTTTTTCTTGATTGTTTTGCAAATACAAGCTATTTATTCTGTATTATAATTTTTTTCTAATCTACAAATCAATAACTTTTTCTCAGTGTAAAAATTATTAATTGAATTTTTCAATTTGATTAAATGTCTTTAGTTTAAATATTTATATATTTAACTTAAATACATCAAATACTTGAAATATAGTTTAAATTGAAAAATTTAGTTAACCTTAGAGAAATTAAATCACATTCAAGGTTAAAAACACTGACGCCAAGCGCCTTAAGGAGAAAGTTGTTCAATTTGATCAAATTTATTACCCTTTTCTAAGTTTGCATCACTTTTTGGATATAATATTATTATTCTGTATCTGTATATATTTCGGATCATATCCATTTATAAAAACGAATTTTGTAAATTTATTTCTAATGAAATGAAGTGTTTTATTTATGTGAAAGTACGATTTACGCAAATAAACAGTGACACCACTTCACTGAATCCTTTTTCGTATTTTCCAAATAATCACTATTCGTGAAAAAATGCGATCACTTTTAACTTTTGGATATTGAAATACCTTGCGTGCTGCTGATGACAATTAAAATCGCCTTCTACTGTTCACGTCAGTTTTTAATTTCTGTGGATATTCGTGGCGCGTGTTGCGTTTCGTCGTCAGTAAACAGCCAATAGGCTTCACGCGCAGATAGATACCAATTTTAAACTGTCAAAAGAATTGTCTCCACCTCCCACGCTTTCAAAATATGATACGGTTGGCACAACAATCGATTAACAATCGGGTTTAATACTTGTCACAATATGACCGGGGAGTACCTCCGTTTAGGAAGGGTTAAATTTAAAGCCCGCAGCCGCGCGTCAACGCGAAAATACGAGTACACGGGCACGGCCGTTGCCTACTGTAATATCGCCGCTGTAATTAGCCGATCCGCTAGCTTTCGCAGTCAAGTGTTCTCACTCAAACGAAAACCAGTTCTCGAGTCCTTGCTCGTTGCGCTACAACGGCGCGCGCTATCATCGGGCCGAGTTCATCTTCCGGTGGCGAGCCGCAAATCTCATGTTCACTTTACGGCCAATGTAAACGCGACGATATCAGTTGGACATGGACAAGCCGAGCCGTGACAGCCGGACACCTTGACACTCAGGCTTCCTAATGATCGGTAAGCTGCCTACCGGGGGAAAAAGGCGGATTTCAATGCAGCCGGGCCGCGTTTGATCGACGCGTCGCATCGTCTCGTCTCTCTCTCTTTCTCTCTCTCTTTCTTTCTCGAGGCTCAGACCTCGATCCGGGATTCTCTCCTCCACGAGTCACGGGCTTGAAACGTCAGCCGATCCGGCATTCGACGCTTGTATTGTATGCACTCATCGCGACTATACTCGCCGACTCGACTTGTTTCACGGATTATCTCCCGGCGCGCGGCATTCACGACCGACACTCGTGTTAAGAAGTGTCCTATCATTTCCGCGACAGGTGATGGTTATCGATGGCTGTGGGATATCATCGAGTTGAGTCTCGGAAAGATTTTATTATAAGTAATGTCTATTTTCAAGTTCTCGAAACAGCCGGAAATTAGTACCGTGTAATAGGAAATGACATTCTATTTTCGTTGATAATTTATCGATCGACAAGTAATAATCATGAGACCAATTGCGATTTAATATGATCCGATGCATGGAATGAGTTGCCTAATCAGCGCTCGGAGTTACAATCGGTCGATATATTCAGCCGATGATCAATCAATTGAGCTGTCATGCCTTTTTAGACTCGCGAGGGTTTCAAGTCTGTTTTTTTCCGACACTAAACTTGTTAATTACGCAAGAATATTGACTTTCCATCGAGTTTACCATCGTAACTGCAATAATTAAAGCGACAATCAAAAAAAGTTGCCATATTTTTTTCCTTTTATTGGCTGCGTTTCGATGCACACTGCCAGTGTACCGCATGAAAGTCTATAATTCACGTTACGTATACTATAGATTTTCAGTACTGGTAGTGATTTTCCGAACACAGTCATTATATATATATATACTACTCTGGATCTCAATACACTGTTAAATTCGTAATGTCGAAATTTATCCAATTTGAGTCAATCAAATTATTATAAGTTGCCATTGCTCCTGCTCAATATGTCGTTAATTTAACTAAAATAATCGAATTGAACAATTTAACTTAAGAAATATATTAAATTTCACTCAAATTTTATTATTTACTAAGTGCATGCGTTAATAAAGACTACTTTGAAACGAAGTAGTACTACTACAGAAATGGATTAATAAAAGGTTGTTTTTAAACAATGTATTTAATTAAATACATTTAATTAAATAGTTAAAATAATAAATTTCAATATATACATAGAAGTTAAAAATAATAAAATATCATTTAACTCAAGGTTTACATTTAAATCTTCAATATTTAACAGTATAATATTATACAGGATGAGGCGTTTAAGTGCATTATAATCCTTGAAACTACAATATGTATCATAGCAGAAAATGTTTCATACAAAAGAATGATCGGAGGACAAATAACGATAAAATTAATTTTCGGAAAAAAAATCGGTTTATAAAGATTACCATCATTTTTTAAATGGAATTATATTTTATAATTATATTATAAAAGTATGAAGATAGAGTTATCGAACAATCAAAATTACGAGATATTTTATATTTTATTCTGGCAGACATTTCAATGTAAAATATAAAATATCTTGTAAATTATTAATTTTTTAATAATTGTAACTATGTATAGAATAATGAGGTAAATCAATTTGTGTAAAGAAAATACATAGTTTTTTGCAACACAGTTTCAAGAAGAGTAGTTTTAACACTTTAAATGTCTCATTCTACATACATGAAGATTATTGCAATTTTCAGAATATTTTTCGCATTATTTTCCTTGTCCGCAAAAAACTTGAACGGAGCAATGGAGAGTATGCTATATCTTACAAAGATGTATCAAGTTCAAAGAAGAAGATCAAATCAATCGAAAGGTAATGGAGAAAACAATACGTTGTAAATATGTTACAAATATGTACTAAATACAGAGAAGATCAAGTCAATCGAATGTCGTTCAATGTTTTCTTCTTATCATTGTGCGAAATGCCCTTTCCTGCTGTAGTTCCCCGACCGCGTATCTTTCACGACAATCGCGCGAGTACGCAAAGCCAATTGGCTGCGTTTCTCGGGGCGCATTGAGCGTCACTTCGAGCAATTGACTTTGATCCGTCCGTGTACGCGCGTAACATTGAACGCAATTACGGTCAATTTACAATGCCTCCGTTCCCTCCCCTCCCCTGCCACCCCTGCTCCGGGGGCCGC
>QKQZ01017424.1:0-21808 GCA_003595255.1 Solenopsis fugax | reverse complement strand
CGCCGCCGCCGCCGTTTTTCCACGACGATTAATCGAGTTTAAATATTTCGGCCCGATTGATTTATCGGTCGAGTCGTAAAGGTAATGTTTGCCACGGCGCGGACAGCGAAAAGTTACGACGATTAAACCGATTTCGCTTTTTGCCGTGCGCCGTGCGAACGTAATTGCTCACCGTAGACTGATTTATCGCCGTCCCGTACACGTTCGAAGCGGTACGGGGACAATATACACAAGGTGTTTCCGGTATCCGTATCTTAAAGATTTTATTCCATAATGGAGTNAAAAAAAAAAAAAAAAAAAAAAAACAACTTTGGTCCCATCGAAACTTTTTGAGCGAGAATAACCAATGCTGTCTCGTGACTTGGAAGCAGAAGTGCTTCGTAAGGTGTTCGTAGTTTTATCTTTTAAGTCGCCGAATGACATTCCCGGCTCTCGTGTCCAAGTATTAACATAAACCGAAAGCTAGACTTTCTTACTTCTTATGATATGGGAATTTTAGATGAAACATACACCCCGTACATGCACGTAACGGCGACGACGCGCGTATTATACTCCGCCGCGAGTACAAGTTTGCTCATATTTGGACGACGATTATCTTCTTTTACATCGATTCCCTAATGATCCCGTAATAATGGAAATTGATCACGTAATTTGTATCATGCGATGAAATGAACGTTTTTAATTATTTCTCGAAGCGCGCGCGGTGTACAGTGTATAGGTTTCCTGAAAGAACATTCGGCTTAACGAAGTAATTTTCGCTTGACGGCTCACGACTATAATTGGCACAAAAGAGATTGGCGAAACGTCACTCTCATTGGAGAAGCGTTTTTGTCCCTCTGTCGTTTCCGTTTCTGATGGACGCGCTTCTCGCTTCGTTTCTTTCTCTCTCTCTCTCTCTCTCTTTCCTCTTGAAATAATAGTGAACGCGTTAATATGTAATTTCCGTAAGTTACTGGGTCGATAGACACGGGGAAAGTCAAATGCCAGTGCCCAGGTGCGCCGTATAATTAAGGACGTCGCCAAGTATTACAGGGTACAATTGAATTATCCAGCTTGTAACTCGTCTGATAGCGGCTAATTAGCGTCGTCGTGCCAAGGACATTTGTAAACGTCTCTCTGTCGTTTCCGCTGCAGATAAATCGGATGACAGGTATAATTAGTTCGTTAATCGCGTCACTACCGCGCGTATCGCTTTTCGCGATTTTGGTTTTCAGTTTCGAAACTAATGGAATAAACGGTTAGCGTTGTCTCACGGCTACGTCAACGCGTATAAATCACCGCGCGTGAAATATAGCGTTTCATTTATCGCGCGGGATCCGAAATAAATTACGACATCGTCCGTTTCTTTCCCTCGCGACGGAATATCGTAATTAATATTTACCGCGCTTCCCAAGGATCTCATTTACATTCGTCGCCGCGCCCGAGTTGTAGGTAGCATTTTAATTCGAGTCGTCCGGGTGAAACCAAAAAAGGCCAATCGTTTTTCTGCCTTCGCCTTTCCCCTTGTCTTCCGCTTAAGTCATCCTCCGCGTGCTCTCTCTCTCTCTCTCTCTCTCTCTCTCTCCCTTCCGCTGTCGCTCGTTACAAAAATTACAATGTGCTTACTGTGTTACACGTGATCGAAGACAGTCCGTCTCTGTGGAATTGTATCGCGCCTTATGTTGTCCTCTTCAGAAATTTCAAGACTTCGCGATTAGAGGCTATCAACGCCCGACAATTTCCAGTTCGTTTTGGGATCGTTTAAAGGCCACGCCTGCGTTGATAAACGAACGATATTTACAGATGCGAGATGAATACGAGTCTTTGTTTCATCTCGCTCGTCTCCGGAAGTTTGTAGATGGGTATAGGATCCATAAAAAGCCGTGATCCCCCTTTTCTCTCTTCCCTCCCTTCTTTGCCAATACATTTGTGACTATACGCGTACAATCCGATCATTGGCATCGACGCTGGCGGAATAATACACAAAGCAGAGAAGAAAAGCTTTGCAGCTCGAAACGAAGCCAACTGTTTAATGAATCGGTAAACGTGCTAAAGCGTTACGTTCAAGAATACGCCGGACTAACGCAATTTGCATAAAATTGTATATATAATCTATAAAGTTTGAATGATGATTATTTTTGGTGCGAGAGATTGCTTAAGTATCACTGCAAATGTGAATTTAATTGTGATCGTAAGTCTGGAAAGGCTTAATGATCTCATTAAAGAGGTACATTGAGGCCTCTTGTCGACTGCTCGTGCAAACGCGTGCAAATGCGTTTACGCATCCACGGGTATCTCTTATCGCTCGCACGCAACACTCCCTCGCAACGGTCCCCTTTCTAGCATTCCGCTTCCGCCACTAGTGACCTCCATTATTTTACTTTGATGCCGCTGGAGCGAGAAGGCGCAAATGAGGGGCAGAGGGACGGAATTAGCGCTACTATGCGAAACAAGACACTTTAAGGATTTCTTTGCGAGACTAAAGATAAATGCAGACTTGTTGCCTTATTTTTCAAATGTCTCTCCGTTAATTGCGAGAGCCTTTGACCTTTTAAGTAAGAAAGTATACTCGTACCGATGATTCGTATGCACGTGACGATATCCTGGAAAAACTGTAGATAGGATAACATCCCTATTTACGGTAACTTTTATTTTTAACGGCATATTTATGTGGGTGCAGTGATGTACGATGCATATAATAGTACTCTCTACGAGTTCTTAAAGATAACAGATTTGGCTGAGAGATGACTTTCAAGTTTTAAAAAGTTTTACGAAGTATCTTCCTCGCGCTGCGGTATCTACCGAAAAAATTTATGAATGGGCAATGTATATCCTTTTTAATTATGCAATATTTTTGCTTTATTTTATACGTATTAAAGTAAACGTTACAGTGACCGAACATGTACCTATATCTGAATATTTACACAAAATCTTATTAATCCCAAATCCTTTTTTTAAATTATAGTATTAAAATTTAATTACAATCTCTTACGTATTATAATTAAATTTTAATATTGTAATAAAAAAGTATTTGAGATTAATAATTATATATTTTTTTTAAGAAGTCCAGATATAGGTATATCTTCGGAACATTTATCTTAACGGATATTAATATAGAAATATACTTGAGATTAAATGTCATGATTAGGGACTACATTGTTGAACGTGGTAGGCTTGATAGACTGTCTACACTGAGAAAAAAGAAATGCTTGCAAATACCATAATTCAATTATAATTCTTATTCATTTTCGGTGCCAGCTATATATTTATAATTGTTTTAATCTTGCAAATTATTGCTATTAGTTACGTTAATAATAAGTGAAGAATGTAAAAAAAATAGTACATTTATTATATGTAATTATGATTGCATTTACTATATATAAATGTTTATTTTTTCATCATCCAGCTTGATATTATATTATACTAATATTTGAAATTATTATATCACAATTTATAGTAAAATGTTTTCATAGTTGGCAGAACTATAGACATAAAGTTATTATTACTAACATTTAGCAGTAGTATATAAATGGAGCTCTTAACCATAATTATTTTATCATGCAATTATAGCTACAAATGTTAAACGCTTTTCTCTCCCGGTGTAGTAAGAGTCCGATTGGTGTCACGAAAAACATTAATGAGAAAAGGAGAGGAAGGATGAGGGGAGAGGTAAATGAAAGGGTAAAGGAACTCTAGCAGGCGCTATCGCGTTCCGAACTCGATAATCCCTCGTTACAATCTAAATCAATTAGCATCGTCCGATGGTAAGGCGCGTTCAGCGCTGGCGCCAGGATGTACCAAACTACGTTAAAAGTTTGCTTGCTTTATTTCCCCGTAAGCCACTCACGTAGAATGAATGGGTAAGGAAGCGAGGTCCGGAAGTATATACATTATTCCGCGGGAGGAGCAGCGCGCGAGTAATTTCGCGCGCGGATTTCACGAGCTCGCTCGCGCGGAAGTTTAATGATCGAGCGATACTTAAAAAGTTGCACGCTTTTTAGCTTACGGTTCAGGGGGCGCGGCAGATGTGTTACATAACTGTAACAAGGTTGAAAACCGCGTGGCGTGCCCGGAATACGCTCGTAATTCGCGCGCGAGGCGGATCTCGTGGTCGAGATTCCCGTCGCGATATATACATCTCTGGCACTCTTCCCCCCCCCCCTCGCACCTGCTTTCCAGGCGCGAGACGGGATCGCGTGCAGCTGCGGAGGATCCTTAGCCGGGTCCGTCGACGATATCGGGGATATTACTCGATCGCGCCGTTATCGAAATCGGTTTTGCGGCGCGCTGTGTAACGTTCGCGGGCTTCCGGGCGAATATTGAAACGCAACGAATTAGTTTCGCGCATCGGCGAGCGCGGTGTAATCGAAAATCAAATGGGCGACCGAGCCTCGATCGCTCGCGCTTTTGAGCGGTCCGCGGCCCCGCGGCCCCCCCGGGGCGGGTCATCGGATGATTTGGAGGCTGTTAACGCGGGATTTGATTGTTTTCGAAAACGGCACGCCGTAACTTCGTTCGCCACTTCTCGATGCGAACAAACGAGATCGCCGGCCAATCCGCTGTGTTGTTGCGCTCGGTTTGCGCTAATACTTTGGTGGAGGGCGTTCGATGACGATGGTCCCGCCGTCCGTCCGCGCCGTCCAGCAAGCGTAACGACGTGATTTCGACAATCGTTACAAAGCGCAGATCGATAAACGCAATCTCTGAACATTTCAACGTGTGTTTTCCGTGTTTCCGCCGATTTAACGATATCTTGAAGCGAACAATTTTATTTTGTCTTTTGTGAAGATGAGAGGAATATGTTTCACGCGACAGACGTTTCTTACAATACATTTTAATCGGCTTCGCAAAATTTATTGACTGGAATAAGCCGTATTAACGGAAGAAAAAATGTTTTAATAATTGTTTTAATAATTATATTCAACTGATAAACATTCGTTTTTTTTCTGCTTTACAGTACGGGGATTTGACTTCGTACAAAGTCAAATGCGCTTAATCCTTCGCGTAAAATGCGCGAGTTTTCAATTGTCGCTTCGTCTACGTCGCCGGATGAAACTTGACGCAAAAGCGGCCAACCAAATTCGTGCTTATCTTCATTCTCGTCAATTCTCGTTAGGCTTTATATCTTCCACTAAGCGCGCAATTATGGGCGAGAGCTTTTACCCTTTCACCAAGGGCGAATAAATGCGAAGTATATTGCGACACCATTCTTTTTCGTTTTTGTTCGCGTTTTTGGACATTGATTGATGGACGAACGATACAATATTCAGGCTTGTCGAAATTGCAAAATTATTTGTTTCTTTTTTTACACTGAATAATCCTTTTAACTTCAGAACATTAGAGGCCTTTCCCTTTTTTTACACGCGAAAACAAGACTTCTCTTGCCATTTTTTTAATAAAAACTATGCGATAGGTTAATTTCAAATTTTGTATGTTTATTTTATGTATCTTCAACAATGTGTAAAATATAGATAAAATAATCTGCGTGCACGATATCTCAAAAACTATTGGGCCGATTGGACTTCTACTCATTTACTTTTAATATAAGTCTATCTAAGGAAGAAATTTTTAAAATTTCCGAATTTTTAAAAACAAATATTTTTTACTATGACAAAAGCTGATTTTTTGATAAAACAGATATACATACAATGTTAACTTTAAGCTGGCGCCATTTTGTCGATTTACAATTTTTTCATAAAATCCAAGGTTCATTCTCTACCCACACTTTTAATAAATAAAATGCAATTTGAATTTTTTGTTTTAGATTGCCGTTTCTGCTCAACTCAGATTAACTGAGTTGTACTATCGTGTACGCGAAAAACCCAATTTTTTTTAGAAGCATTTTCTTTATTGTTTTATATCTTTTAAACAAATAAACATTGTAACAATTTTTATTTTACAAATTTGTACGTTTATGTTATTAAAAATAAAATAAACGTACAAATTTGAAATCTATCTGTTGTACAATTTTTATTAAAAAGATTTGTAAAAATAGTTTTCATCTTGTTTTCGTCTGTAAAAAGGGGAAAGACCTTTAAGAAAAATTGATAGGTATATAAAATTAAGATGTAGTTATTTTTTTATTTTTTAATATTAATAAAGGAAAATATTAGCCTTTTTAAAGATTTTTTCAACTAGTAAATCAAATGTTAGTATAAAACATTTTATACAATATATTTTTATTTAATAATTGTACGAATTTTGTGAAAAACGGCATACACGCCATTTTTACATATCGATAGCGACGTACGAGAATATCTGGGCACGTAATATGGAACTGTTCAGAATGGATTCCAATCGGAATTATTCCATTTTTCCTAGAAAACACAATAGAAATTTAGGGAATAATTGAATAATTTTGCTCGGAATTCATTTCGAACAGTTTCATAACACATGCTGTGAGCACTCTAAGATCAATATTGTATCGAATTAAATATTAGACTTGACACACTCGATCTGTGTATCGATTTCCACACTGACAATGAGAGCTGAAAAACGATTATTGTATTTGTTTGCTTTTGGGACGGAATTCGAACCTGAGATTCCGGAATAATAGTCTAATAATGCTAACGCTGAGCTAATTATACGCTTGCAATATTAGTATAATTTCTGAAATCTTACATTCACGTTTTATTCACAAAGTAAGAGATATCGCTACAAAGTTAAGCTTGATTTTTGAACAAAATTTGCAAACAATAAAAGTAAAAAAATAAAATAATTAACAATTGAACTTAGATCGCGTTTTTTATATAATTAAATAGGCCTATATGAACATAGCAGGATCTTGATGCTGAAATAATATTCTTTGTGATTTAAAGAAAATAAACATTCAATAATATTTAAAATCGCTTAAAATAATTGGATAAATTTTATTTTCTTATTACTTTACTTTTTTAAAATCTTAACCGTGAAAATATACATGAGAATAAAGTTGTGATTAAATGATTTTTTTTTTTTTTTTATAGCATACTCGTACGAACACGTCGCGTTACTCTCAATTATTATCGCCTCAACACTGTATTCTACAGTATTATAACAATTTTAAACCTCGTGTATTTATATCTCTGAGCTGGCGCGATGGAACAAACACTGAAATCCAACAGTAATGTTTACAGAATTGTGCTTGATTTAATAATTAATAATTTATTCTCAATATTTATTTTTTTAGAATCCTTACTATCTTAGTTTTTAGATATTACCGTATTTTTCAGCAGACATTACTTTTTTTTAGTAAGCCTCTACGTATTAAAATTAAAAGTCTAATGAATAAAAATTCAGAGATTATTATTTCGTTTCTCAGTGCACCAATACCGCTTCACCATAGCAATGTAATTAATAAAGATACAACAGCGATAGTCTTCGTCGGATTAACCGTGTGATCCGCGGAAAATGTGTACAGAGTAAATATATGTGCGCGTTGTTGAAATTGTATTCGGAGAATGAACGAACGATGGAATGCCGCGTATGCACGTATTACACGCCTACGACGAGTAAGCTCGAGCAATTACCGCTGCCAGTTATATTTAACCACCATTATCTCGTTAATGATGTTTACGTAGCGACGCGAACGATGATGACGATTTTTTTTTTACTTTCCTCTTCGATGCGCGCATTGGGAAAGGAACGCGTGTTTAATGTCTTACATTTAAATTATATTTACCCTCCGTAATACAGGCGACACTTGGCGCAACGCAATATTGTTGCGAGCTTGGAGGTACTTAAAATAAATTTCATTTTATTCCGTGCTCCTTGAATCCAAATGTAGGACCTGCAATTGGATGAATGCTAAGGAGATTAGCATACAGGAGGAAAAAAAAGGTTCCGCGTTTACAGTTTCTCTTCATGCTCCTTGTTAATTAGACGTTTCTTTGACATTTTCCTCGGCGATCTCTCTGCTCTTCCAGTTTTCGCCATTTAGCTACTATAATAACGCTTACATTTGCTAAGTGCGGAGACTGTGTGTGCTGACGGTAATGCTATTGACGTGCTAATATAACGGCGACTAGTTGGAGCCGGTCGGCGACCGGAGTCGCAGCTGGATATGCTCCCTGCATCTTCCGGAAACCTCTTTAACTGCGTAATTGCGCGTTACGACCGCTGTACCTGAACTTAAGAATAAAGGTGCAACGGTCATTGGCATCGGTGAAAGGACCCGAAGAGCGGGGATTAAAGACAAGGAACTATGACAAGGCTCACAGGACGAAGTTGGCAAGGACGCGACGGGCGTTGAAGGGATTAGAGCGTAGCGGATCGAGAGCGTGGGTGGGTTTAGAGGAGGATCAAAAGCATCCGAGGTAGAAAAACAAAATGCAGCGGACATCGTGCTAGTGCTACTAGGGCTCATCAGCCGTTCCGAGTAGTCGAGTACACGAATTATCCATGCGACGAGGGACTTTTCCGTCCTGATATGTCCCGGCTAAAAAAACTTCTCCACTAAAAGTTCCATAAGGGTACGACGTCATCACGATCGTTAAGGGAAACGTTTTGCTTTCATTGCGCGACGCGATCGTATCAGTCTATTCAGAAAACATTTCGGCTGAATAGAAGAGAAGTCTAACGTCGAGTGAATTTAATCAGACTAATACGCAGTTGTTAGAGAAGTTTTTAACGATAACAGTATAAAGGTTCTAATTATGAACGCGGGACGCGGTAATTATTTTATTTTTAATAACTTTTATTGTGAATATCCTCTTTGAATTAGCCGCGGAATTAAACAGCTCTAAAAAAACAGGAAAATTGAGAGAAGTAAAAGTATTGTAATAATAAAATGCATAAAACATGTAAAGATGTATAAAATATCTATAAAGCGTATTCTAAGCCGCTATTGGGACAACACTGGGAGTTTCCTGCAGAGAGACACTCTTTGCGTTTGTCGGTGTAAAACGAGCAAGTTCTTTAACTGCAATGATTTTGTTACGTATATAAGAATAAAGATACTTCGCTCGCTGCGAGCGGGGGAAAGCTTCTGAAGTAGGGATTGAAGACGCGGGACTAGAAAGTCCGGAATGAAGCCGAAGGAGCGTTGCGGAAGTGGACGTTGAAGGGATTACCGCTGCAGCGGGTAGAATACCACGAGGAGTTTACCGTGGGATAGAACGCTTCCAGAAAGTAAAACTAAATTCAGCCGTGTAGAATGCTAACTCCGCGATCGCTGCTCGCGCAACAATATCATGAAAATGGGAGTAGCGCAATATCCGTCGTCTTGATAAATCTCATTCGAATACACAGACTCGAATTTACATAAGTATACGTACAAAGTATACATACCGTAATATTTGTGTAATAATAATATTACTATTGCAACTTTTTCACTCGTGCTATTTATATATATATAACATAAGTATAAATTAATATTTATTCAGATATAAAATATTGGGTCTTCAAACTTGTAGTTTTAGTTTTTTATATCAATTTTTTACCAAATTTAGTTTAGTTTTTTTATCAAATTTATTTAGTGAACGTTTTCAGATAATTAAATAACGTATGTTATAATGAAGATTTGATTTTTTTTAAATACGAAAATATTCACTTTTTGAAATAAACTGTTGAGATTCTTCAAGTTGCAAGAAATTCCAGAAAACGTGAAAAAAGTTAAAAAAATTTCTATCAAATGTATATATGCAATATAGAAAGATGATTTATCGTTTTAAAATTGACAAGTGTTTGTTTTTATAACGATAAAGTTTAATATTAGAAAGGTTCAGATACAAATAGGATCTTAAATTGTCGAGCGTGTAAATTCGTACTGCCTCGTAGTGCTTGTTAACCGTATGGACTCTATATTGGCGTTGCAGTGGCACAGTGGCCATTCGGAGGGTCGTGGCTTGGCCCTGGTGTAGCAAGAACGACCCCTTTAACTGCATGATTACGTTACGGCCTCTGTCCCGCATGTAGGAATAAAGACGCAGCCGTTGCTGCGGGTGGAGGGTCACGTAGTGGGGATTGAAGACGACGAACTAGAAGGCCAAAAACGGAGACGAGGGACACGAGGAGGGAGGATTGGAGGGAGGTTAAAGGGGTTACTGGATAGCTTGCATAGAGAAGGAGAGATGAAGAGAGAAGGATGGTGGAGAAGCCAAGCAGAGAGAAGAGAGTGGAAGCGGTTTAAGGGAGGAAAAGGAGAGAGAAAGATAGGAGAATCGAGACAGAACCCCAGAAAGACGAGAGTAGGAGGAGGAGGAGGAGGAGGAGAGATCTCATTAGGAGCTCTAACGACCCGGGTGCAGTACTCCCATCCCTATCGCGCTGAATCACCCGCGCTCCTCCCTTGCCTTCGCACACATCACACACATACTCTCTTGCTCTAACACACGGACAGCAACGTGATGCACAACGACCCTACGTATAGGATTCCTACCCTCTCCTCTGGGTCCGTTGGCTCGCGCAACCCCAATCTGAAAGTCAAATTTCCTCGTGGCAATGGTAGATGTCGTGTTCCACTCTCTCTTTCGCTCTCCTTCACCCTTGTCGTTTGCTCTCCCCCTGGCCCGACCGTCGCACTTTCGGCCCTTCTCTCCTCGTATCTTCCTTTCCCTCGCGCACTCTCTCATGAACCCCGCACCTAGCTTTCCCCATCCGCTCGGGTAGCAATAAAACTGATAACATCATCGGGAATGTAATTACGCGTGCGAGGACCAAACCGCGACCGAGGCGGGCAACGGGGGCAGGTGGCGAATCGAGTTAAGAACATATTGTCGCAGCTCGCTCGTTCTCTGACTTTCGGTGCCTTTACGCGGCTTTTTATTAAGCGCGACGTTTTATAAACGTCCAACGGCATTTTTATCGCGAGCGACGGCCGCGACGGCAATTGAGACACAGAGTTACGCTCTGGGAATTGAGTGCCTCGTATAATACTCGGCACCCTATATAGATACGACGACCTCTTTAGCGCAGTGTCGTTGTATAATGATCGTTCTGATACTTGCGCGACGCAAATTCGCATGATATTCGAACGTTTAATGCAGGCAGGATACACGATGCACTGAAGTGTCACTTCTCACGCGAGGAGAAGTGATCGAAGGTAGTTTGGGAAAATGCAAAGTAAGAGGGGAGAAAATAGCGGCGGGCTAAAAGGGCGAGGGTGATTATGCATGGCGGGATTAAGTATATACCTACTCCTCCCTGTCTTCCGACACTTATAAGTGTTTCGCTCTTGCGTTATTTTGTCTCTGATACGGAGAGAATCACATTACTTACGGCAATGTCGCTTCGGTTTGCAGTGTCGTTAATTAATTTGTTGGTCTTCTCTATCTACGGGTCGCTTCTGGGATTAGAGATACCACTGTATCTCGCTGTAATCCCGGAAGCGATCTATAGGTAAGGAGACTAACAAATTAATTAACGGCGCTGCAAAACGAAGCGATAGAAGAAAGAGCAGGCTCTCAGGCCTTCGTCGGGGATCCGTCCACCTCCCCCATTTCCGTTTCACTTTAATTTCAGTTTACTCGAAACTCAAATATTTGTCGGGACATTTATCCTCCGACGAAGCGGGTACGAACAAAATGAGGAGAACTACCGGCGTCCCGCTCGTTTATTCGCGCGGCAATAAGGCTGATTTCGTCGCCGCGAATGCGATTACGCGCGCGGGCGGACGCGCTGAATCGCATTAAGAAGACGTACCATCGCGGTTGGCCAATTTCTTGGTCGCACTTGTACGAAACGTGCCGGCGCCAGCGGTGTAGTTGACATTTAGGAGAAGTAGATTTTCAGATTCAGTCTGTGCTAGACGTACGAAAAAAGCGATAATTATATAAAAATAGAGCTGGAAGCTTGCGAGATTATATTACATGACATAGATACCGAGTTTCGCTGTTATAATAACTCCTTACACGAGACAAATACATAAAAGTGCAATTACATGGAAGTCAAAGAAACCGGAAGAATTTAAAATTGAACTTCCAGTCATACAGTCTGGCAGTCAATTATTAAGTCTTTCCTACCTTTTTGCTGGTTGAATTTTAATTCAGATCTTAGGATCTTGAATAAGTTTCACCTGATCTCATTAAGACGACACCGCCGATCACGTTATTCCCTTTTAGTTCGAGTTTAAAAAAAAAAAAGCGTACGTAGAAGAGCCATCGATGTAGAATCTTTACATTGAGGAGAAAAAAAACGATATTTCGATGATTGGAAATCGTACGCCGCGCAGAGTTGAAGAAAGCTCGTAAAGATACGAGCGTAATTCGAACCTAATTGCACGATACGTACGTAAACTGTTTGCACAGTTATCATCTGTGCAGGTATAGTGCGACAGAAAAAGGAGAGAGGGAGACAGAATAAAATCGATTCTGAAGAGACTTGGAGAGATAAGACTCGCGACTCCGGAGGACAAGAGCGGTCGGCGGGGGGTTGGCAGGAGGGACGGCAGATAAGAACTCGCGCTTTCTCAGGGGAGAATCGATCTTCTTTTTTGTTCGCGAATCGGAGATGTTCCGAAAGAGCCCGTTTCCTCTCGCTGTTCCTCCGGCTGCGATCTGTATTTTCTGCGGGAGCAGCCGAATCGATGCGCCTCTAAATCCTCGACCTCCCGACGACCTCAGGACGCGCAACCAGGATGTACAACGGCGCAGACAGGATTTTCCGGCGTTCGAGGTGGGGAGCAGGAGAAGTAGAGGCCGGTACTTTAATTGCGGCAATTAAGAATGCAGATAGATGCGGCGAGAGTACCACAGATCCGCCGTCTTCATTAACATTCGCTAAATCGTACATCCCCGCTCGTTAGTGTGCCTCCGAATAGTCTTCCGAGGAAGTCTTTTCGCTCGTTTATCTACCGTCTCCGCCGTCTCGCACTTTTTCCCTGCGATCGCTTTCCCCTGATAATCTTTCCTCGTTTCGCTCGTTCCGCGAAATCTCAAGGTTATTCACATTACGCATTTATATTAGGTTTGTTTGCGTCGCATGCTCCAACATACTCCTACTCACTCCGACGCGAATAAATCTATTTTTATAACCGCGATAACCTCTCTGGTAGAAATATATGCAGTTTTCCTAGACACCCATCCAGTTATTGCCTAGTATTACTGTATTCTCATTAGTTGTAAGAATATTATGTACACAGTAAAAAATTGTTCGTACATATGGGTCCATNTTAAAATTTTCTTGTGTTACCACGTTTTGATTACTACTTCAATGTAAAATTAACATACCACTGATATGTTATTATTTTTATAACATTTTCATGTGTTACATTTATGTCAACTTTATACATTAACACTTTGCGTATGTCTCTTAGAAATGGAATATTATTTTGAGTACTTTTAACACAATTATTTCAAATAATCAACAAGTCTCAAAGTTAATTTAACATGATTACGAACGAAAATGTTCTATTAACATTTCCCATGAGTTAAATTTTACGAACGAAAATGTTCTATTAACATTTCTTATGAGTAAAAATAAATGTAAAGTATTGTGTCAATTACTTAACATTTTTAATTTATCAATAAGTAACACGATGAATAAGAGTTATTTTAACTTAAAATTTAGAGTGAATTTCTGGAACATGTAAAAATGTTAAAAATTTTTTACTGTGTAGGAAATGGACAAGAACTTGATAGAGTTTCATTCAATGCAGAAACAGATAAAAATATACATAGACACCTACTCAGTTATTATCTAGTATTAATAGATAAGTTTTCAGGCTTGCTTGTTAAACAATTGAATAGTCCATTTATTGTCTCGTTTTTATTTAATAAATGAATTCAGATTTTGTGCATCTTTGATGCGCAGTAACTGTAAGCAAAATATATATCTTGATTGGATTTCTCAGTAGTTTTACTTTTCAGTTACTAGACAGAGGTAATAAAACTGTCTAGTAACTATTAAAAAAATGCTTGAAATTTCTAGTAGGGTCTAGTGCGTGCGACATTTTTTTTGCATGATTTGCTACATTTGATACCGAAGACAGAAGCTTCTTTCGCGGAGATTTTATCTAAGCTCATTACTCCCGCATACGCTGAATTGAAGCGCTCGAGCGGAAGATATGAATTCGTAAAGCAATTAGCGTGCAATAATATTCCTCTCTAAGAGAGGCGGCCGCTTAACGCATCAATAATATTCATGGCAAGTAAGTAGACATGCTTCTGTGCGCGCGCCGCATGTATACGTAGACGCGAGAGCGCGTGTCTCAGAAGCTATGAATTTCACAGCCCTATTCGGATGGCTCTGTGGCAATCGACTACTAACATTAAACACAATAGGGTGATATTCCTGGTCGTACAACGAGGCGGCTGGTCCACTCGTCCTTCGTTACTTAATCTGCAGACATTATACACGTACACACGGGTGCAAGGGTCTTGTTCGCCGCGAAACAGCGGCGGCGGCGTTTCTACGCGGGTAATTTGGTTAAATTGTTGTAATTGCTGCAATTGCTAGACGGAGATGGAGAGAGCGGGGCGAAGGTTGGGAGCGAACGAGACGTCGCAGAATGCATTCGATTCGGTAACGCGCATTCTCCGTGTTGCAGTAACCCGAACACTATTAGCGTATATTAATAAACCCTAAGAGCGAGCGCGATGAACGGGCAAATACGATTACGACGGGAATTAATTACGGCGAATTCGCTGTCGGGCGATTCGCCGGTTACGTGCATCGCGACCATCGCGAAAAACGGAGATGGATAGCAAGGGATCTGTAGCGAACGTGCTACCTATATTTATACGTTGAACGTTCATAATCAAACGTATTCTCTTTCAGTTATAAACTTCCCTTGTTAAAATGGATTTCCATTATTCCTCAATTTTCAAAATTTTCCCGTTGGAAAAATACGAAGAATTTTTATCTGGAAAATGAAAAGGATGCGATTACAGAAGATCTGAATGAGACGAAGCGATAAGTGATCGTTGTATTTTTACCGAGATAAAAAAGAAGCCGATACAAAATTCGCCTATAAATATCTATAGGTGAAAGGATTTGCGGCTGACTGGAGACAGTATTATGAAACAAACAGGGAACGTGACAGGCGTATTAAAATCCCATGAGACATAAAGCTGTCATGTCGGCCACGGTGGGATACAAGTTGACATTAAGCACACAATTAAGTCAAGAAGAACGGGGCGCGGGATATAACTGGCCAGTTAGAGTTTTACGATTTTACGCGCATTGTTTTTATTTTTCAACGACAACGGGGTCGCAGACGAAAAAAATAATACGTTGCACTCGGATGGGGTATAAATAATCGTCAGCAAAAATTCATCGTATTCTTCCCGGTCATAGTGGATGTATATTTTTTCGTTTGCGCGTTCACGGTGGCCACAGTCGGGCGACGTTAATTTAAAGATTGAATTTCCAGTTAACGCCTCGTTTTCTTCGATATACGCGACTGTGTACGTCGATTTCGTTCGTGATCGTAAACCTTCGGTCGCGCAATTACAGGTTCGTTCTGGTAGTATCGCACGAGCGGACAAATCACCGTCGCGTCGCGGAAAAAAGAGGATTTCTGGCCCCTTTGTGCCGCTATGTAACGTTTTACAATGTTTTCATTTTTCGACACATTCTCATTTTGTAAACTTGCGTAATGCCATTTAAATCGTATGAAAAATGTTTCGGTATTTTTACCTTGCAATTTTTTCACTTGCCATTTATATTGTCCCCCCAATATTTTTATTTTAAGAGATTTTTTACGAAACGTTTTATTTTTATACTTTTTTTTATTAATTTTAATTTGTGTTATACAATAAAGAGTAACGACATATTGAAAACTAATATCGATATATTGCAATTATCATTGTGTCAACATCGAGTAGACTCTTATGAAAAGAATGTATACTCAGTGTTATACTATTATTTATCAATAAAAATTTCTTATGATCTTTAAAATACTGTAATAAACTTTAAGAGAAGCTACAAATTTTAATTCGCCAATTAATAATTGTTCTATCTTTATTGAATAATTCTAGTTACGACATATACGTAATTATTGTTGACGTATAGTTATATTCATTTTATTATACATGGTGTAAATAAATATCAAATATTCTAGACATTCCCATGGATCAAAATTAGCAAAAGTTTATTTAAACGTAGGTCTAGAATCGCTTAAATTCTAGACTTGTGTTTATATTAACTTTTTATTCCTAGATTTTTGAGATAGGAAGTATTTTTTTATTATTATAAAACAATGGAATATCTTGAAGAAAAAGCAATTGACTTTATGTTGAAATATGTCAGAAAAGGATCTCGTATACTATTAATTTTTTAATAGTTCTATTTTTTTATATGCAAATTAATTAGATAAATCATATATTATATAGAAAAGGTACTTTTATTAAAAAAAAATGGAACCTTTATATAATCTTGAAAAATCGATTTTACTATTATTTTTTTCTCTTCAAATCATACAATTTTTGTCTGCAACATTTTTTTGTCAATTGCTTTGTGTTCAAGATATTTCATTGTTTCACAATAAAACTTCTAAAAAAATTAATCGTTTCTTAGATCCATGTTTATATGAGCTTGTGTTAATGTTTGTTCGATAATACATCCCTAGAATATTTGGCACGTTTATTCATTTACACCCTAATATTATCATTTTAGTATCTTTATAATATATGTTTAAATATTTCTTTTTAATAAAAAGAAAGAAGAAAAGGCAGATTCAAACTATAATTGTAAAAAAAATACGTCGTCCTCTCGACGAATGTTATGCTAAGCGATATCGATATCGTGCACTCGCAAACTTTCATCTCTGCAATCTTTCGCGAAAAGTTTACTGACATTGACAGAAACGTTTCGAATTTCTCTTTACAGCCGCCTAGCAACTGTACCATTTCTTTCGTCGTCAGGACGAGAGTGTCTAAATATAACGACACGTGATGGTAAATCCGCCTCGAGCGGAGTACCCTTCTACGCGCGATTCCATCTCGCGCTCTATTTTAAGGCGTTATTGCGTGCGAACAAAAATAATTGTATCCATGTGGAAGAAAGTGTAGAGCGTGCCGTGATAAGCGTATATAAGTCAGCCCGCTCAAAACGTCCATCTCGAACGAAATACCGGCTATACTTTGTCGTAGATTTACGCGCGAGATGTTCACGCTGACGTGGGACGATGTTACGTTGTGAAATATTTCTACGAGGTTTTCTACGTCACCGAGACAATGAGCTTTTAATCTAAGTTTATTCAGTTTGGTTTGTCGATATACAGTTACGCGTATATATGATAAAAAAAACTCGCTGTGCCGGTGTCTCGTATTAACATAATTAGAAATGAGAATTACGACATAGAAATAGCATTTATTCTCTTCTCGTTCATCAGTTTCTATTTTCTCGTATCATAGCGAGAAGAAGCATACAGTTAAACAATAATTCCATGCTATCTCTGGAATTAGCACGGAGATATTCGGGTATCCGCCATTTTATGGGCCATCTTCTATGTACATACGATTACGAACATCAACTATGTATGTATATTACGTGCTTCGTTTCGAGGTCCAATCCCTCCGACGTTATTCGTAGGACACTAGATATGGTACAGATGGGACAGGAATATATCGGTTTCATGCGATTTGAATATATATAAAGCGTATACGTGTATAAAGTCCAGGGTTTATAGCACGTTCGATCTCTGTAGTGCAACGCTCGTATTCAACGGCATATAATACTCAGAGATACACGTTTCTAACGAGACTCGTTTAATCTAAACTAATCCATCGTCCAAATGTTTGACGTAATTTCTCGCTGATCGAATTGAACTTTGCGCGCCGATAATACATTAATTCTCTATATCAGGAATAGAGATGGCAAAGATCCTGCGATATTGACAAATCTCTACGGGCCGATTACAAGACTCGCTTTTTGCGACCTATCTGTACGAATTAAATTGATCGTAGCGGCGAACAATATCGACGAGAGTTATTGCACACATTACACCGGAGCGTGAATTACGCGAATAATTAGTTTAAGTATGTTAATTATATTGCGCGAGCTAATGGTAGTATTGCTGACGTTAGGTACTAATTCGTTAAAATGATTCACTGAAAAATGGCTCGTTCTAACGCGGAAATATTGTTCATCGAACTGAATTTGTGGAATAATGTTCACGCTTCGTGACGGTTCGCATTAATTATCAGACTTTTGAGATTGTTAAATGATCGTAATTTCGATCCTGACGAGTTTTTTTGTCCGGGAAGTTCCACTGCGGTAATAAAGCGCTGAACGCGAAACGAAAGGTTTCGATTATAATGTCAGGTGCAATCAGGACGTACGACAGCCATCCTCGAAGTCTGTCCAGCGAGATTGCTTGCAGTTGGTCACGATGCTATCTTAATAGGTATTGTTGTATCCGACTTAGACTCTTCTCCTTCGCCTTGCTTTCTCTCTCTCTCTCTCTCTCTCCCCCCCCTCATCCATCCACCCCTGCGGTCGACTAACTCCTACTCCGTTACTTATCTCGTAATAGAAAGTGAATCGATTTTCATTTACGAAGATTGCCGTGGGATGGGCGATGGGCACGGTTGTCCGTTCGATAAAATTAATTGATTCGTCAAACACAAGTTTTGCCGCGTCGGGCGTCGACCACCAATGGTGGGGTCGTCTCTCGATTTTGTTCTGTATATGTAAAAGCGCGTGATATATTATCTTTTATAATATAACAATTGAGCAAGAGAGAAGGTGTTGCGGTGATATTGTTACTCCAATTGTCATCTTTTAATTTTGTTTTGTAAAAAAAATATGACGTAGCATAATATACCCGCATGTAACGTCACATTGAATGTAAAGAAGATTGGGATATTCTCAATAATTCATGTAACAAAAGTATAACCTCGTCGTTATACTTTTTGTTACATGCGAATTATCGAGGACATTTAGCTTATCAATCTTTATGTCTTCTTTATATTCGATGTGACGTTACACATGGACGTATTGTGTGTTACGTCATATTCATTTCACAAAACAAATTTTTTATTATTTCATCGACGCAAACAGTACGAGAATTAAGTTAAAACATTTTTGTGAAGCACGCATTCACATTGACTGAAATAAGGAAATTTAGTTTCAGTTTGCATTTTGTAACTTCTTTTGCCAAGGCGAGATAACCCGTGCGAGCAAACCCGTGTGATAAAGGCGCTCGCGATTTCTTATCCTCTCGTTTCCATGCGATTTAACTCTTTAATGTCACTGCTAACTAGCGCGCGTATATTTTTATCCGGTATGAGAAGCGTGAAGAGACAAGAACGATGAGATACGCCCGCTTAAACCCGCGCGCGACTTTCCAATTTCTGTTCGTTACCATGCAATTTTCGATCGTTTTTTTTCCTTTCCTTTTTTTTTTACCCCGTCGCATCTCTTCGAAGGCGGGAACATTTCCGTTCGAGCGAAGTGCATCGAAAATTGATTCGCTCCAGTAGCTTTTTTTTTTTCATTCGGTGCTACGAGCCTCGCCTGTAATCCAATTTAATTTTTGTCATCTAGCGCGTTACTCCGCGCGGTTTAACTTAACGGTTAAATAGTCACACGGATTTTCACGGGGTTCAATATTTACGACGTTATTATTCGCTACGCGTAAGCAACATCAGCGTAGATTATGCGCGGAGAAATTCTTTTTCAGAACACAGTAAATTTAAGACCATCTGAGCGAAGTAAGGAAGTTGAAGCAGAGTAGTGTACGATATAATTGAATTTGCCGAAATAAATTGGACGTAACGAATTCACAGAAATACACAGCTAATTCTGTAAAATAAATACGCTTAATTTATAACCGCAAATTTAGCTCGACCTCACGGGATTTCGATGACAATAGCGAAGATCCCGAGAGATTTTATTGTAGAGGGATACAGCTATTTCAGAGAGAGAGAGAGAGAGAGAGAGAGCACGAAATTGCACGCCTGTGTCGAGGCGTGAGCGGCATTTCATTTTCAGAAACAGTATCCGAGCACTTAAATACCCGAGTAACAAATAGGCTTTGTCATGGTAGCGGCGCATTGCGCGCGTTAGTAATAAATTCTCATCTCCTTAATGGCAGGTATCCTCCGATTTTTGTCTCGGATGTCACAAAGCCATTCCTCGGGTTTTCGGCTTGTCGCGCGATTATTCTCAGCTCCACCGCGCCTTTAGCCACGACAATCGCTATCCGATGCCAATGGGGAGGAATATCGTCGTAATTTCAAAGATGGCAGGAGTCTTAAAGGAAAGAATGGGCACGGACGAAAATGCGAATGCCAGCGCTTGAAATATTGGATGTCGTGACACGTTTTCGCAGACAGAAAAGAAGTGAACAGAGAGAGAGAGAGAGAGAGAGAGAATAAGGGATTCGGTAGTCTTTATCAAGACGGGAGCTTACAAACGTTTCTCCCTTGAGAGTAAGCGAAATGTAATTCGACGCTTAACCCTTTGTCGCGCGATGGCGCTTTGAAGTACCACTACCTCTTGCAGCATGTAGAATCACTTTATGCCATTACGTGCGGTTTTCCGCCTGTTGATGATCCGGTACACTTGGCTTAATTTCAGAGCCGTTTCTGTTTTTAGGTCAGATGATTATACATGTCACTTGATTATCCATCATTACATGTGCTCTTTCTGAGCATTGAGATCGCAAAACAAATCAAACTTGTAACGTGATGCTTACTCAAATTCTAGAAACACATATGTGCTGTACAATGTTCGACATTTTACCAATCACCATGTAAGGATACGTGAGTTGTGACACCGGTAATTGTCCAGAACGCGATGGGCATAGACGAAAATGCCTGGCCATCGACATCGGATCAGTCGCTCGTTAACAGGATTAATATACTGTTAATTACCTCTCGGGGACCCCGCTGCTTCGTATCGCATCTCGATTCCTGCAATTTGACGAGCAATAGAGGGAGGGACAGAGAGAGAGAGAGAGAGAGAGAGAGAGAGAGAGAGAGAGGCCGACGTGCACGTTTTGTACGTGCATGCGTGCAACCGTCTGCGGCCTACCATGAATGACAATCCGTTACTCGTTTCCGGCGCGAATTATAGCCGGTTTTACGGCCGCCAAAAGAGCTACGCACTACACGTGGCCGAGTGCGTTTAATTTAATTATGGGATTACATAATTAACGGCTCTCATTACTGTCGCGATTGCACCATCGCCGCCCCCCTCCCCCTCACCCCGTTTTGTCGCCTACCTCGCTTATCAGCCTTTCGCCTTTCTGCCTCGCTCTTCCTTCCCTTTGTCTCTCGCTCTTTCTATTCGTGCGCTGTGGCGCATTTCTCAACCTTCGAGTAGTATGCCGTACCTCCGTAGCTCTGCCAGTAGTATTTGCTGCTCATTGTGGCAGCCCCATGCGACAGTAAAACGCAAGACGACATTAAGCTTTATGCCGACTCGCTAATATCGCGCTTTCCCGGCTTTTCTAGCTTTTCGTGCTCCAGCACCGCCGTAAGCACCGGACGGCGCTCTTTCTCAGTGGGATTTACAAAATACAACGTGACTAGATAAAACGCAGTCGTTGGAACGCAATTTCGTCCTTGCAGCGCGATTATTTTGCTGACTTCATTTTGACAGGGCGAAAATAAAGCGAGCACAGCACAAACAGCACAGTTATTTATTTATTTAGCTCTGGTTAAAAAAAGATATGCGTGATATTTCCGCATTTCACTGCGTCTAATTCCTTTGCGCACGGGAAATTGATGCAGATAACTTAAATACTTGTGCTATCGCAAACGCTGCGAATGATTGTACTTGGTGTTGATTGGAATAACGACGGGATTTTTTTTTCTTTTTTTCCCCGTGGACAATGTTTCACCATACACACGTCCAGTTAAATATAACAAATTGAAAAAAAAGAAACGTTGCGTTTCACAGATACTTAACCCTTAAACACACCGATTTTGTAAAATACGGAAACACATTTGCGGGTCTGAGA
>QKQZ01017420.1:0-11115 GCA_003595255.1 Solenopsis fugax | reverse complement strand
GCGCAGTGGCCACTACAGAAGCTGGATTTTCAAAATTGAAACGGTGGCATGAGCGTCTCGGCCGTCTCAACGTCAAGGATTTAGTCAACATCGTAAATAAAGCAGTTGGTCCGGATGCCGCCGCTGGAGATCACAAGGAGTTACTGGAGTGTGAGATTTGTCTCAAGGGAAAGATGACGGCACTGCCTTTTCCTAAGAGGATTCATCCATGCAGCAAACTACTGGATATAGTTCACTCTGATGTTGTAGGCCCGATGCGTGTAAACTCGAGGGACGGAGCGAGATTTTTTTTGTAACCTTCGTGGATGATTCATCGAGATGGTGTGAGGTTTACCTTTTGAGTCACAAGAGCAACGTTCCCCAAGCCTTCAAGATGTACAAGGCTCACGTAGAAAAACAAACAGGAAAAACTATTAAACGTTTCCAAACTGATAATGGTAAGGAATACTGCAACCGAGATCTCGATACATTACTTGCAGATTATGGGATCGAACGAAGATTGACGGTTCCGCGTACGCCTCAACAAAATGGCGTTGCAGAGCGTAAGAATCGCACTCTTCTCGACATGGCGAGATGTCTACTGCTGCAGTCTGGATTCCATCTACGTTTTGGGCCGAGGCGGTGGCGATGGCATGTTATATACGTAACCGTTCCCCCACCAGTACCTTGGAAGGAGTAACGCCATACGAGAGATGGACCGGGTTCCTCCCCAAATTGGACCACATGCGAATTTTCGGATCCACCGTCTATGTCCTCGATAAAAATATTAATAAAAGTAAATTCGATCCAAGATCTAATAAAGATATTTTTGTAGGCTATCCTCGGGAAACCAAGGGATATCGAATTTAGCTTCCAGACGCTAGGAAGATGATTATTGCACGGGACGTCAAATTTTTGGAGAAGAGTCCTGACGCATCCGGTAGTTTGGAAGAGATCGATCCTCTCGAGGAGCCTAAACGAATAAGTATCACGGAACCGATCAATGAAGATGCTCCCATCATGGAAGTTGAGTTAGCGGCTACCAAACCTACTACCCCTGCGCAAATGGAGACACCTAACATTCTTGATGCCGAAGAGATGGTGGAAGATGTGAGAAATGCTCCCCGCGGGAGAGGTAGACCGAAACTACTCCGTACCGGAAACCGTGGACGATCAAGAAAGTTATTCCATGCTCCACGTTCTACCGAAGGGGGAGAATTAGAGATTCCCATAGAGATATTCAATGAAAACCTGGAGGATGATGTCTTTGCTGCAGCAGCAGAAGTTTCCATCCAAGAGGCTATGGACTCGAGCGAAAGCGACGAATGGCGTCGCGCTATCCAGTCCGAAGTCAAGAGTCTCGTCAAGTATGATACACTAAAAATCATAACTAGACGGAAAGAGCAAAATGTCATTGGCAGCCGCTTAGTCTTAACAAACAAGTACAGTCCGGATGGCTCCATTCAACGACGAAAAGCACGTATCGTCGCTAAGGGATATAGCCAAAAATACGGTGTCGATTATCACCAAACTTTCGCACCAGTAGCACGCCTTGAAACAATTCGTTTGTTAATGGCTATTGCAGCACAGTATAAATTGAAGGTTCATCAAATCGACGTCGTAACAGCATATCTGAATGCCCCATTGGAGGAAGAAGTCATCATGGAGATTCCAAAACAAATGGAAGAGGCACTCGAACAGATTGCATTGGGCGAGAAGGAGAGCTCAGAAATTAAACAAAGAACAAACGAGATGTTACACTCTTTACGCGCTGGAGGAAACGCTTGTAAATTAAACAAGGCACTCTACGGGCTGCGTCAATCCGGACGCCAATGGTATTCCAAGTTAAATGAAAAACTCCGAAACCTGGGTCTCACCCCGACAAAAGGCGACCCCTGTCTATACGTGGCACATCAAGGAGAGGATATGTTACTACTAGTCATATATGTGGACGATATCCTAATTGCTTCACAAGATTCGGAGTGGATCACAAAGATAAAACGCAATCTAAAGAAGGATTTCGACATCAAGGATCTCGGACTCGCAAAGTCCTGTTTAGGACTTGAAATACATCAAAACAAGGATGCAATTATGCTCACACAGAGCGGTTACATCAACGACGTGATTCGTCGTTTCGGAATGGAAGGCTGCAATCCGATTGCAACACCCGCAGAAGTACGCGCTAATTAACTACAGGAAAAGGCAACGTCAAGTAACGAGAAATGGCCTTATCGAGAATTAATTGGCGCCCTATTATATCTAGCAGTCGCAACCCGTCCAGATATTGCTAACGCAGTATCAAGACTTGCCCAGTTCACTACTTCACCTGAAAAGAATCACTGGACAGCAGCAAAGCGAATCTTGCGCTACCTGGCAGGTACAGTTCAGATGGGACTGATATACACGTCATCGGATCAATCCCTCATCGGATATTCCGACGCGGATTGGGGCGCGATCTCATCGATCGAAGGTCATACAGCGGCTATGTATTTTTGCTAAGTGGCGCTGCGATATCTTGGAAGTCACAGAAACAACGTTCAGTTGCACTGTCTTCAACCGAAGCGGAGTACGTGAGCCTATCTGAAGCAATTAAAGAAGCAATCCATCTTCGAAGTTTACTCATCGAAATTGAACTCGATGAACTTGCCAAATTAACGATTTACATTGATAATCGCGGAGCTCAACACTTGGCAAATGATGTGGTGTCGCGTACACGTCTGAAACATGTCGACATCCGATACCATTTTATCCAGGAGATCATCAAAGGAGGTGCTATCGAGTTGGATCATGTGTCGACTGAGCATATGGTGGCTGACGTCCTTACTAAGTCACTACCACGTGTGAGTCACGAGAGATGTACCAGGAACATGGGACTTGAAACGAAAAGTTCCTTGTGAGAGACCGTACGCATTGAGGGGGCGTGTTAGAAATATCCTGAATATATCACCTGCAACGCGTCCAGTTTTATCGACATATCGCTAATACCGTCTTCGCGATTACCTTATACGACATCTATTAGTATTCAAAAGGACCCTATGCGACATCTCTAATTTTTCATACTCACCCTTACTTCCGATTTCTGCTCACGCTTATCTAATTTAACTACGTTGATATATAACAGTATTTCGTCCCTCATTAAAATATTGTAATCGGTCTATATAAAACACATCGTTTGTACTTTATTGAATAAATAGCTAAATATCATAATTAGCCGCGTTTTCGGTTATAACCAACATATAATTATACATCTTACGATTTTTATGTGGANTCGGGCAGCGTAATAATCCCGTTGGAAACTACGGACGACTGTGTGCGCAATTACGGTAATGCGGCGCAAAGACAGACGGAGAGAAAAATAGAGAAAGAGGAAAAGAAGTTTGTAACTCTAGGACCAGGGACTGAAAATTTCGGTTTCGGTTACGGTTACGGTCAGAGATTATATCCAATTTTCGGTTAAGATTTCGGTTCCGGTCTGTTGTTTTTATGTATATGTTAATAAATAGGAATTTTTTAATAAAATATTTATACTCGTATTATTTTTATACATTATCATTTTTATTAAATTTTACAACAGACCGGAACCGAAACCTTAACCGTAACCGTAACCGAAAAAGACCGAAATCCAAACGGTCACCGTTATCACTAACAAGACAGGAACCAAAATCGAAACCAAAAATTGAATATAATTTCTGACCGTAACCGTAACCGAAACCGAAAATAACCGATTTCATTTCGCGAGCGGTCCCTGGTGGAAACTCTTAACCAAGCATATCTTGCTAATTCAGCTATGATTATTTTTTCCGTGTGCACTTGAAACCTTGTGAAAATATTGCTGAAAGGTTATTTAAAAAATCTGAAATCTTTCTAAAATATTACGAAAAAATTACTGAAATCTTTCCGAAATATTACTGATCGTAATCCTCCGAATATAATAAATTTAAACATTACTTCTGAAGTACTTTAAATGTAAAATATTTCAGAAATAATGTTTAAATTTATTATATTCGGAGTATCACAAGTATTAAAAAGTTACAATAAAAATTATATGTAAAATGCAATTAATATTTTTATTCTATGCTTTTATTTATTATTTGCAATCTGAATAATATATAATAAGACAATAATATTTTATTTATGTAACATTCTTGTATTCCTACTACATAAACTTAGCACACGCCGCAAACAGACTTAGAAAATTTTCGCTGATTCAATCGGCGAAAGCAACACGCTGCCAACGCCGGACTTACAAAAAATTCGTTCCAGTCAGCGAAAGCAACAAAGCAAATTTTCTATGTTAACATATCTAAGCAGAACATTTAAAAAGTCCAATTTAAAAATTTACTGCATGTGATGGATTTTTGAAACATTTCTGTTGCAATATTTCATATGACATTTTGTAAAGTGTGCATATGAAATGTGAAAAGTGAAAATTTCGAAAAGCTCTGCAACAAGCGGTGCTGTATGGGAAATTATCCAAATGTACGATTCAGCTGTAAAATCAAATTCATCGGCAATCAATTACTAAAATTAAAATTACAAGTATTAATGGCAACTAATTTGAAAGATCATCATAAAGTTTAGTATAGATAAGCTCGTTTAGTTCACCGAGGTAGAACTCTATAGATCTGTAGGTATAGATGCTGTGCAAAACAATTCTACAGGAAAAAAATATTTGCCTAAGAAATACAGCTGTAGTCGTAATTCAGACTAGATCTAACAATTAAGTGTTTCACGGATTCGTACTTAATCACTGGTATATAAAATATTGTCTGATTGTTGTATGTACACGTTGCGATCATTGTTTGCGACGACGTGGAAATACATAGTATACAAAATATCTTTCTCTTGCATATACATATGTACAGTCTATTTAATAAGATCATGGCATAACTTGCAGTTGGTATAATATATTTCAGAATCTTGTGCAAGCAAGTAAAGAACACTTTTCTCTTTGATGCTTTACTCAGTTGTCGTTAAATTTTTACTAGTAAATCATAGGCGTCATGAATGATCGTTAACATCGAAACAGGCTCTGTATTTTGTGAGTGGAAAAAGCGATCTGGCTTCAATCAATTGGATTGGCCATCATAGTCGTCCGATGCAAATCCTATAAAAAATGTTTGGGGATATATTAATTTTCCGTAGTCAAACTTTTTTTTCTTATTTCCTTATCCAATCGGATTACTGGTGCCTAATAGTGTTTTTGAAAAAGTTTTTGAACTATAAAAAATTTGAAAAAAGTTCTGTACTCTCTTCCAACTACTCTTCTTTCCATGAATATGCTGGAAAACTAATTGAAAATCTGCCAAGAAGGTGCTAAGCAATAATTAACAGTGGAGACGACTGGACTTTTTGTTTAGGTTGTGCCTTCTCTATATGTTGCCGTGTACTTTCTTGTGAAACAGATTGTATATCGCACTGCGCAATCGTTGAAATTAAATCCGCACTTTTCCATAATTTCCTCCCATACAGCACAGAACATTTTAATAATGTTGCGGCAACTTCGCAATGTTTCTGCAAAGTTGAAATATTGTAATGTTGCTGTAATCTTGTTAAAATATTATACTGTATTCTGTGCCGTATGGGCTGAAATAGATTTATTTGTCAAACGACACGGACCTGGGCTGCAATTACATAACTCCGTGCTTTCGATTACGCAATCGATGGTTAGCGAAGCTCATCCGATTTTCACGTGGACGTATTATTTTCCAAACACGCGATTACACAAATTTAAATTTATCTATAATTACAATAGTCACCTTATCGCGCACATTATTATTTTTATCTCGTGCCATTGTTTGAACTTCATTTATCCAGAATTTGTTTACTGGAGATAAATTTATCTTATCTATAGATCTTATCTAAACAAACTTGAATCGTTTATTCATCAGAATTTGAATTTTACCGAGTATGATAGGGGAATATGGTAAAATTAGATCATATTAAGATAAATTATTTCATTTAAGACTTTGTGTAATTTTTTTTATTAATATTCCTAAAAGTTTCTTGGGAATTTTACGGAATTTTAAATACGAAATTCTGATAAATAGAGCGTTATCGGGCGCGAATAAAATCGAGAAAAACGTAGCGCTCTGTCAAATCTGTCTAAAAATACGGATTGCTCAAGGAAACTGGCGTAA
Organism: Solenopsis fugax; assembly: GCA_003595255.1. Lineage (NCBI taxonomy): Eukaryota > Metazoa > Arthropoda > Insecta > Hymenoptera > Formicidae > Solenopsis > Solenopsis fugax. The sequence goes on along the minus strand of QKQZ01017420.1, from coordinate 4,996 downwards.
AAAAAACGTAGATAAGAGAAACACATATTACACATATAATCGATAAATCTAAAAAAATACAGACGCAGATATAATCTATAAATATAAATACATATAGATACTTACGCGTTATAATCTTATATATCGCTTTATATATATTTTGGTCCAAATATCTTCCAGGGATATAAAAACGTTAAATATACAAATCGCGGTACGCCACGGCACCGCAGGCATTGTGTGGTACTACATGCGGATGTGTAGCTACCATGGTAGATTCTCTCTCTTTCTCTCCTTCTTCCCCCCCCCCATATTTAATTATGATCCCTAAAATTTACAAACGACGGCTTGTAATTGTGCCTATTTCGAATGAAATGCATGTCTTGCGTAATTTATCAGCAATTTTTAAATCATTCCTTAATAAGGACCAAAATCAATATATATCGATGATGGATCTTTAATAAGGAATTTTTAGTCGCTGATTGTACATAAAGTTGATATTAATAGAAAGTAAGAGAGATTTATGTAATTACAATCGATTATTTTCCAATAGGTTTAATAACGAGTTGTTTTTCTCCTTTTTTACATTAACCGCGATAATATATATAATCAAATTAACACTAAGAATTATACAAAATTACAAAATATATTAAGCAATGTAAGAAGATCCCGCTATCAATATATATTCTTTCGAGTCGCCCGAAACATTTGCGTTGGGCTTCTCCTTTAACGTGACAGACGCTTAACAAAAGAATACAATTATATATAGAAACAAATCTAATTAAACCTAATACTCATTGCATAACTTAATTTCATATATACACACGAAATTGTTCTTTTATATTTTTCAATATATTATTTAAATTCATATAAAATATATGTATTTTATATATATATTATATATATATACATAAATATATATTTGTATTTATAAAAAGAATACGTGTAAACATCTACAAAAAAGGGAAATCTCTTTTTCTCAAAAATATGTATGTATAAAGTAGAAAACGTATTATTACGCAAGAGTTATACTATCAAAAGCGTCATCTTTCCACTCTTTTTTCATGCACACTATCCATTTAATGAGTACAAAATCAACTGTAATCTTTCGATCAATTTATACGCATAGTTATCTATAACGCAAACATGCCAACAAAATTATACAAGCGATATTGAAAATTGTGTATATGTAAAGTTCGCGTTACTCGATGTTGCTATAATACTTATCTATTTTCAACACGGAAAAAATTTGTCATTATTTCTATTCACGTGTTATCCTAATTATCTTCTTTCTACGAGATATTTCTAAAGATCTTCAATCACAACGATTCTATCGATAATTCGAATCTGCGTAATTAAAGGAACATCTGGCAACTGTGAGAAACACATACAAATATAATGTAAATGTAAATATCTCGTGAAAATCTCATAGGTTAGGTTAGGTATGTATATTATGCATTTTACTTTATGCTAAAAATATTAGAAATATTGGAAAATGTACTTGAATTCGCTGCTTGGCTAACAATAAGACAATTTCATCAATCTGTCTCATTAATCTCTCAATACGACGCATTTATTACAAATTTGTGATCCAAGTGTTTCCTTAAATTAAAATGGATTCTCTCAAGAAAGATATAAGAACTGTTATTAAAATGCCGATTAAATCACGTATTCCTCACTGAGTGCATTTCATTCGTTGCTTATATACACACAAATCAACTCGTATTTGCAGTTCTTTTTCAGTAAGAACACTCGCTTAAAGAATTAATTCTGGCCTCAATTTCTTGGATCCTTTCAATTCCTTGGATCCATTCAAGAGAAATGCGAGTATGATAAAGCGAACGCTAACTTTGAGTGTCTTTTGAGATCGTTCGTGGCGAATCAATTGCAACTTCAATTACAACTATGAATGCTGACAAGATATAGTCTGAGACGATGGGGACGGTAGAGGCGCATTCTCCTCGTGGATCATCACTAGCTTACCGTACTTCCTCATTCTTCTATTCTGTTTACGCTGTAAGTAGATCAAATTAGATCGCTTTATACGACACAAAATATTTCAGTGAATTTTACATGGAAAGAACGATTTTACTAGAATTCAGATCTGAAAATAATTATATTGATATTAGCTTTACAACATAAAATTAGTGTCTGATTTGTATGTAACTAAACTTTTAAATACTGCAATAAAATTGATTGTTTCCATGTAATAAATGTCGCAATATTTTCTTAATCGTTCCACCAACCTGCGATTCAGTCCAACTGTCGTTGCTACTTCCGCTGTCGCTTCCGCTCGACGTAATCCCGTCCTCAAGGATGAGTTCAGTGCCGAAACCTTCCACCTCCAGGTCCAGATAGAGCTGTCCCAATTGATCATTCACCAGTAACGGCTGATTGAAGTTCTTCATTACGTCCAGATCGGCCTTCAATACCTCATTCAGCGTCTTCGGATGCATCTGGTACTCGTAAATCAACTCCGGCGTCAATTGGACGCTCTCTAACCAGGGTGGATCCCTCCTCCGCATTCCTTGATGGCACTTGGTGTGCTCCTGCCCATTTATTACATTCGTACAGTTAAATATATAAATATTTAGACGCCAATAGGATTTAAAAGAAGCGTTTAAAAAACCTACGTATAATCGAGACGCCTCTTGAATGTCTTTCGGGCATTGTGCTATTTGATTCTCTATTTCGCAAGAAACCTCGCACGTCTTCTGATCCGGATTGCAGCTGCTGTCACTGCTTTTGTACAAGAAGCTACTATAGAAGCTGGACGAACTTGACTCGTCGCCATTGTAGTCGGTTGTCCGGCGATGTTCCTTCATGATCGCCGGTGTCAGAAGATCCACCACGCTCGAGCAGCCACCGTCATTGCTCACGCATGACGAGAACAGTTCGCCGGGTGACAGAACCTGCCAGAATCAGCGGTGTTAATTAATATCTTACTGAAAAATCGGAGCCATTAGAAACATTAATTCCAAAATGTTAATTCATTAAATTCATCAAAGTCTTATTGTCAGTTGTATAGAAAACATTTTCTTTTTTCAATTATTCTCTACGATAGGCAACTTATACATAACAGAAAACAAGACGAATCACCTAGTATGGCCATTTTACCTTTTCAGACATGGCCATTATGCTTCCCGGCTCGGCTTTGATGCTAGTCGCCTGACTGGCCGGTCGTTTACGATCCGAACACTTATCATTGAGCTGCTGGTTTTCGCGCGTCGTCGCCGCCGGCGCTTGCTCGGGTATCAGGAAGGGTCGATACATCATAGCGCGCGGTGGAGGCGTGCCGATCACAGCTGGATAGATCATTCCGGCTATCGTGGTCGCGACATAGGATACTGGAGCAAACACTAAAATTCTTTTATAGTTTCTCATAGAAGACCTACTTCTTAATATCAATTCGAATTTAATTCGAAATCTTTGGAAACATCTCTCTCAAAGATACAAAGAACTCCGCACTAATCTTATATGTTTAAATTTCGGTTAAATGAACTTTTCTCATATGTTGTAGCTTATAACCTGCTAAACCAAACATGTATAACTCAGAGCAAAATAATGAATAGTTTTCGTATTTAATTGGCTTGTAGTCGCCGACATTTTACCATACGATACTCAATAACTTCGAAATGGCTGACCCAAAGTGGATGAAATTATAGTGCTTTGAAAAATGTCTACAAGAATATATAAGAAAAAGTGGGTGGCCCACTTAAAAAATTCAAGGTGATCTTATCCTGATTTAAACGACGCTATACAAAGTCAAACTGATAAAACTAGTCTCTATACCTTTTTAAATCTTACAACCTTCGTTTGAAATATTTTTTAAATAAAATTTATAATTTTCGAGAGAGAGATATTTTGCCGTCCTAAACATTCATACTCTCTGATGTATGATCATATATGGATCCACATATAATTACATCATATATGTATACTATATTCAAGATATCAGTTTATATCCAGTAAACGAAAATGTATTTAAATGGATTGAAAATTTGTAATACATTTTAATTCATTTGAATACATTTTGGATTCAAGAATAGCAATTATGTCATTCCAATATCCTATATTATAGATTAGTGTGGAGTTCTTTATAAATCGTTTCGAGGTGTAGAGTAATAATACGTAGTTCAGCAAGAAAGAAACACTAGAACAGGACTAGCCATTTCTTGTAGCTTTTTGGACACTGCAGAATACGAATCAGGTTTTCAAATTGCAAATTGCTCCATTACGTTACAATTTTGAGAAATTTACAGTTAAAGTTGCAAAGGACTATTTTCATGTAGCTTGTCGTGTTATAATTACAATATATGACATCAAAATTAAATGTTTTGTTGCAAATTTCGCAAAATTATGATGTAACAGAACAGTTTAATATACGTATACTACTCTCATTCTAATGTTAAAAGAAGTAATTATTTATTGAACTGTTTAATCAACACAATAAGAAGAAATTCTATTTATATCTTTACTTGGATTTAATGTTGAACAAAACACTTACTGTAAGGATTGTGTTGCACTGGTTGTGTTGATGGTTGCGGTGGATTAAATTTCTCCTGCGACGGTGACATCGTCGCGGACTTGCTGAGTTGCGGTACCGGCATGTAGTACACCGGTATCACTGACGGGAGTAAGGGGAATCTGGTTGCAGCCTCCAAATTGGTACTGGAATATTTTTAAATATATGATTCATGCACTGTGAGAAAAAACGATTTCACATTTTAATTATAATTTATAGTTATTTCTGGTGCTAATTATATATTTATAGTTGTTCTAATTTACCATACAAATTATAGCTATTAGTATTATTATTATTGTAAATAGTAAGGGAATGTTTAAAAAATAAAAACATTCCAAATTTCTATCAGCTTGTCTTGACTTTTTACTACATTAATATTCGAAATTATCATGGTTTCTAAAATTTCTTCACGATTATTGCTTAATACTAACATTCAGGGTTGGGTAAGTTAATAAATTTTTTTAACTAAATTAAGTTAAAGTTAATGGCACATAA
>QKQZ01017418.1:0-24695 GCA_003595255.1 Solenopsis fugax | reverse complement strand
ATTACAAAGGATAGGTCTCCCCGCTCCGAGCGCCCGAATGTACCTGTGGCGCGCTATGAGTCATGTTCACAGGCTCTAACTTCGAAAATACTTGGAATTTCGGGCACATATTCTTGAGATGTTGTACTTTCATTTTATGAAATAAAAAAATTTCACATTTTTTGAAGGTTCTAAATGTATTTCCCCCCTTAAAATGAGTCTTTCTACGATTAAACTTTTTTTCAAAAATTGTAAATTGCTAAAAATTGAATTATTGCACTATAATTATTTAATTTTATTTTAATTTATAAATTAACGAACTCTTGCTGTATAATAATAAAAACGATGCATAGCATACTAATTTATGCATATTTCAAGGAATCATAATGACTACTTTAATTTTATACAATCAAATTACGAAAAAATTCTCGCAATAATAGTTAATTTTAAACTGTATACTGTGACACTTAATTTTTCTCGTACGTTTAACGTTTTAAACATAAATTTTATGGAAACTTTACACATACTGCACAAATAAAGTATTCACTTACATAATTATCATTTTCCATTTTTACATATGTTTCTATGTTTGTATTACATGAATGTTATTACGTGAAATATTTGCAATACATTTATGTTTGAACGATAGAATATCCAGAAAATTTTACAATTAACATTTAAAAAAATAACATATTTAGACTGAATTATTTCTTTACTATAATTAATTTTACTTTTTATTTTATAAAAAAGTTATAATACCCGATAAGTTTATCCTACAACTCGACAACTCGGACGTGAATCTCGCGACTCCGTTCGCGTACTCTCGCGTCGCGCTTTAATTACACGGCTTTTTACGCGAGTACACGAACCGCGCCGCACTCGTCTTATTATTTCGCAATACCGGCGAAAGGGATTAAGAGAGCAAGCAATGAATTACCGCGTTGAACACCCTGTATTTAGCGCGCGCGCCGCGCGCCGCGCGCGGTTCGTATCCGGGCAGAGAGATGGTATACGATCGCGTTCGTTTTGCGATGCGAGATTGTCACGCACGTCTTTAATACTACGCGCTGCGTACGTGCTGGCGTACTCCGGGAACTATTGAGAAATTAAAATGATTACACTGTGTAAGCACGTACTCCGTCAATGTTACGGGAGTCAGTGTACGCGGGATGAGCGATGCGGTCGGCCGTTATGAGCCGAACAACTATGTAAGCTTCTCTCCGCCGCGCGCCGGAGAGAGAAATCCCGGAACCAAAGAGAAAAAAGAGGAAAATCGACCGCTCGTTCCCGATAACTCATTTCATTTACCAGACCCGCGTTCAGGTGTGCGCGATCGCGTTCGTTTTACGACGCCAGATCGTGTCACGCACGTCTTTAATACGCGCCCTACGTGTGTGCCGTATCCATAGAGAGAACGCGCTTTGAGAAATTAAGATGATTACACTAAGCGCCGTATATACTCGATACGGGGCTCGCGGCCGACCCATCAAGCTCGACACGCTTCGCATTTCTTCCAGGGGGAAGGAAAGAAATTTCAAATGGATAAAAAAATCGATCATTATTCCCGATAACGCATCTCATTTACCGGTCGCGTCTTTTTAGGACATTACGCGGGATATATCCGTTCGCAATCAGATCAACGTATGCAATGTCGCGCCAAATGGATGCTAAAGACAGGCTTTAGTATAGCTCTGACGCGTAACTCTCGATCGCCGACAAGCTTTATCGATAATATAAATGCCGATTCGTCGATGTAGCATGTCTCCGCGTCGCGAATTGCAACTTTGCGTTACGACTTCATTCATCAAAGCCAGACACGAGTAGCTCCACGAACATTGACGATCGAGATAAGTGTCATGAATTACGAGTCGATGGAAAATACGTATTCATCGCACCCAAGATTGTATCATTAGGGGAAAAAAGTCGCTTCAATAAGCGACAAGACTGACCACAAATTAAAACATTTAAAGAACCTGTTTTCTTGCTCTCGTCCGATTACACACCATTGGATTCGATAGTTTATATTCGTATTAAAATGCTTATGAGGTAGCGTCATAATAAATACATTTATGAGAAAAAAAGTTTTTATACAATAATTAATATTAATTGTCGTTTATTGTCTTTTTCAGCCATCGTTCAAAGATTATCGACGGGGAAAGGAAAAATAAATATCCAAGGTATAGCGACCTGCCTTTTCGTCTGTATGGACGTTTGCGGTTTACTTTACGGCGCGGTAAGTAAAGCTTTTTCTTTAATAAACTTCTATTTATTATATTTTTACTGATACGAGTTAAAAACACATTTTGCGGAATGAGAAATTTTTTAACGTGGAAAATGTAGAAAATTACATTTAAACTTCGTAATTTTCTTTTACTTCAAGTGTTATAACAATAGTGACATAACAATTATTAATAAATATATGAATGAATAAACTCTAATAGATTAAAATAAAATTCTTAAAATAAAAATATTAAAAAAAGAATGTATATAAGAAATAATTGGCGCGATTTTTATATAAAAAAACCATCATACTTCGTCGCTGACTAACACAATGCGTAGCAAGAGAATTTTAGTAAACTATAGAAATAAAAAAATTACGTTATTTCCAAAAAAATCGTCTCCACTTTTATAAATAAAAATTCAATTCATAAAGAAATAATGTATTCAATTTAAGTTTCAAGTCTAAAGGAACTTTGACATATTATATCAGAATAAATCTTAATCGTAATAAACACAATATTCTTTAAAACAGGTCAAATTTACGAGCCAAACGATTTGGATGTCAAATATAAACTTTAATTCGATCACATATAAATACGTAATAAATTATTTTTACTAAATATTACTTAAGTATCTTTTAAAAGAGATTAAAATGTATATTAAATGTAGACATTACAATGCAAAATAACACTCGAAATGACACCTTTGTGTTACACGCGAAAATAAATGATTGATTCCACAAGTAAAATAACGAATAAATAATAAGTTACCCACCCCAAGGATGCTTCGTCGTAGCTCAATGCCCCCCAGGCCTCCTTCTTCTCTCAACCTCCTTCAGCTGTTGCACTACACTCGCACAACACTCAATCGCTAAAGCATAGTTAATTACAATCGCGTGTGCGTAATAATCACAGGAATACGACGAATGCCGCACGGTACTTTGTGCGGTGTTAATCGCGCGCGACACGCACTTCATTGCATTACGATGAAATAATAACGCCAAAAAAAAAGAATGCGTAAAAAGTCACGAACCACTTGATTCCCATAACGTCTTGCGTAACGGATAAATTTCGAAAGGTGCAGAAGATTTCGACAAGAAACACCAAATGACATTACGTAGCCGAAAGATCGTGTTAAAACACGTTGGATTACGAATGTGATTATTAATCTCCAGGGTTGGGTAATAACTAGTTAAAAAGTTAAAGGTTAATAATTTTTAACTTTTAACTTTTTAACTAGTTATTACCTAACCCTGTTAATTAAAAAGTTAAAAGTTAATAACTTTTAAATTAATTTAATTAATTTTAAATGATTTAATTTTTAATTATAATTGGTTATTTTTCACGTACATTGAAAAAAATTATCTGATTATATTAACAAAACTTGTATGATTGAGTGTTTCTAGGGCAGAATTTCTGGTTATTATAACAGAATTCTGGTTATTACAATCAGAACGTTTGATAGATTTTACTATAATCTGATAATTCCTACAAGATTCCTGATTCGTCCGTTTTTGAACAGACGTATTGATTGAATCTGTCAGATTTCTAAATGATGCAACAAGACTCTTTTTCCAGCGCAAACTTTAATTTACTAACAAGGGAATACAACCAAGTGTCCCCTTCCGATTTTAACGAGCTTTGGATACGTTAAAATATAGACAAAATTAAGAGACATGTATTTTTTTATACGTGCTGAGTCGCACATTAAGGGGGTGAAATATCTCTTTGAAAAAAATCGGAGTCATGTACGTTCGTGTTACTCTTCGAACCGTGATCGCGACAATACAAGTACTAACGTTCCTTTCCTCGCGAATAATTAGCGATTATCGGTCCGTGGACTGATTAACTCTCCCGTCAAGATAGTTATCCATCGAAGTAAAGATGGCTCGTAGAATTCATGTGCTCGTGCCGAATCGTGTTTAATTGATGCAATTGTAATTTCATTCAGTGCTAATAATCAACGATATAACATAAATTCGATGTTTCAATGTGGTTTATTAAAATACCATTGTTTATATATCAAAATGTTTTCTGTTTCTTTTGCTGTGCACACTGATTTCAGTTCATGCATACTGATTGCTGATCGGAATATGCGTGTTTGAAAGAACAAATAGAAGAAGCAACGAGAGCATCAGTAACGATGAAAAATGTTACTGCTTATAATCAACCTGTTCATTGCATGCTCGTTCTTTTGAGCAAGCGAAGAAGAACCGTGTTATAATCACACCTTTGGTGGTCGTAATTTAATGTTAATAAATGCACTTTCACACCGATACACTGTCGCGGTTCAGATATAAAATTTAAATTAAAAGGTTCTCGTAAGTGCACTTCGATCTTACTTTTATTTATGGAATCGACTGGATATTATATTAAATCTTACATTTGCAAATTAATTCTCCGTCTGTAATCTGAGTCTTTCTTGTCTAGCTTTAGTTTTTTTATAATTCTAGGTTTTCAAAAAATTTAGAATTTTTTAACTTCTATTACATGAATCTCTATTATCAAATAGTTTTTTAACTCAAATGTTAAAACTTTTACTTAATAAAAATTGAAAGTTGAGTAGTGAAATTTGAAAGTAATATTTAATTTAATTAGAAGATGATGCTGAGATTAAATCGAAAATTTGAAATAAAAAAGTTGCAAGTGCCAGAGTTATTAATTTGCTTTCGAAGAAGACTGTAAATTCGTTAATAACATTGTAAAGAACTATAATTAAGAAGCCATTAAAAAAAACTTGTAATCCTTATTAGCGTCGCGATGATAAGAATATTATAATTTATAATATTCATTGTGTCGATCGCATCTAGATATACATGATAATTTATATGAAGAATCCTCTAATCAAGTCACATTTTCCGGCTATAAATTCTGCTCCATACTGATTATCGATATTCCTGCGGCTTCTCTAAAAGATCGATAAAAACACGAGAAAAACTTTCGATTGCTCAGTCGTCAACTATAGTATTCTAACTTAATTACGGTTTATAACTTCATGAATATGAAATGTATGATACAAGCTTGACTAGTTAGATCTATGATTTGGAAGAATTGCCAACGCGGAAGAGTTGCACATTCCGTCTTCGAAAACATCTCAAAAGCCATAAATACATTAAGAAGAGTTGCGCGATATGCATTCAAATCACCTGATTACGACAGGTACAAAGTAGCATTCTATCAAAATTATAGACAGAAAGATGTTCATGTTAAGTGTACATTAACCATCGATTTTTTTATAGTATTTATCCTTCATTTAGATACAAGATAACTCAGACTGTAATCACATACAGGCAGCGAAAAAAAAGCAGTTTCTTCTTCGTATTGAAATATCGAGCGTTAACTCATCTAAATTTATAATACATTATATTGTTGCGCCCTGAACTCCGTGGATTTCCGCCATCCTGGTATTTGACAGCTGGATGGCGGGAATCGATATTAAATAAATGAGAGTCGCTCGTTGGTGACATATCGATTTCCGTCATCCAGCTGTTAAAATATCGGAATGACGGAAATCCACGAAGTTCAGGGACACGGGTGCAACAATATATAAATTATTAGTTACTAGAATTTTTAAAAGTAATAGATAGAAAAAATAATTTTTAAAATAATAGATAAAAAGATAAATAGAAAATGTTGTAACTACAAAACTGTTTAATCTTGAATTCCAAATTTTTAATAATTATTTTTATATTGGTTGATACTGTTCAATCTAGTTTTTTGAAACAAGATGTGTGTAGTTGATAGCCATCGCTGCACAGTGATTAATATTCTATGATCAAAGGGTAAAAGGATTGTTATAATAATTGTTTCTAATATTTGTCAAGCTTAAATTTCATTCAAGTTTCTCGAAGAGAATTTAGGAAAATCAACGATTAACGTGTGTTTCGTTACAATAATTAATACGAAAGTAATTTTAAAGTAATCTTATTCTGTCCCGAGAGTATCGCCAATCAATTTCAATTTTATTGCAGCGATATAATATACATATAGTAATTTCGTTCTAGGATCATTCTAGGATGGTTCCAAGGATCAATGCTTTCAATATAGCGTATCGCCTCATTTATACCGGGCGTATTTGCGTGCATGCCGGACATACCTCACCTGTGATTAGGTTGATCGGCTTTATTTCCTGTTTACACTACTCCAGGTGGTAGATAATTAAAGGATAAAGGAAAATCTCTCTGGCTCTAGATTCATCTCTCGATGCACGCGTGTTCACGTCTAGTATGGAATCGGAATTTCTTTCTGCTTGTTCAGATCTAAAAATACTTGTAATAGCGAGCACGTTAATAAGGGCAGACCTTTTCGCTTCTTACACTTTCAATCACAGCGTGGTTTTCCAGAAAAATCATACCTTTATGATAACATATCATCTTTTCAGTATCAATAGATACTGTAGCTCGCGAAAACTACACACTTTACAGCCTATGATTTTGAAAGAAACAATTCAGTCAGTACATAATTACATTCACAAACTGTTATTACTTTGTTTTAGAAATCCTTTAATTATCTAACCAGTTACAGAATATGTAACAGCAGCTTAAACAATTTCATTCATTAAATATTAATTAAATACTGCATTTATGTATTTACTGAATTAACATATGAATTAAATTAAGCGTACGTTTCTAACGCTTGATAAAATCTCAAGATCTGAGTTTAAAAACGCGTTAAGTAGTCGACGAGCATTCCGGCTGCCATAAAAATCACACTAACGAAGCTTTGAAACGATCAAGTTGTCGGTTTAAATCCCCGCGAGTCTCTAAATTCACACACGTGTGAAAACTTTTACGAGGTACAATATCCAGTGTACATCTACATCTCGTACGCCTAATTATAAACGTATAGCTATCCCCTGCGTAGAGAGATGGGCCGAACGATACTTGGGAGACATAAAAAAGTAGATATCTATCAATCGTCGGTGTCTGTACGGTTTTTTGCGCGCGCGCGCGACACTCGACCGTATCTCAAGTAGAACACGCAGCAGCCGGTCGGAAACACCACTCGAAGGACTTACGTAATTTCACGATGACATCCTCGAGAAGCATGTTCCCTCGGAACTCTAACAGTCGCGCGACACGTTTCCCTACGTTCCCGCCATTTTACGACCGGCGAAGACACGGAGGACCCTTCGTCAACCCTTTCGAAACGTCTAATCAAGAAATAATCAAGTACTTAATAAAAAAAAAAAATGTTTTCACTTCGTAATATGCTTGATGACAATAGAATGCGATTGACAGTTTATCACGACTACTCGTGACTATCTGTCTGGCCATTTGAGTCGCCAGAGCATTTTGATTCTGCTAATCATTTCCATTTTAATAAATTTTTTTTGTATTACACAGTACGGAATATTTCAAAAATAAGTGAATGTAATATAAATAATTTTAATATACTGAGGGAAAAATTACTAAAATTTAATAAATATTTATTTATAGTACTAATAAAATATTTACTAAATGTAAATATATATACATATATATTTACTATAAGAACCATTAATTTAAGTATTATTTTTTCTTATAGAGTAAATATTTATGTATTGTAAGTAAATATTTCATTAGTACTATTCGAATAAGTATTTATTAAAATTTAAGAATTTTTTCTCAGTGTACATTAATATCAAAATAATTCTCACTAAACCGAAAACAGGAGTAAGAAGTTATCAAATTGGCACCTTTGGCAGAGCCAAATTATTAAAAATTAATGTCATAAAAAACGGAAAAGGTAGAGCATTTTATTGAAATAGTTTGATTAAAATAGTGGATTTTTCAATTAATCAAAACCTTTTTCTTGCTAATGAAAATTTGACGGTAAGTTACCAATCGTAGCAATCTTTTTATTTTTAACATTAAATGTCTTATGAATAATGCTTCGAAGTAACTTTCTGTTAAAATTAATGCTATTGAGAATTATATTGTTGAACGAATATATTTTCAGTGAAACATTTATTAAATAAGGATCGACTTAACGTGAAATATGTAAAAAATACACTGCAACAAAGAAAAATAATAAATTCTAGTCAGATTTATTTTCCGTTAGCAGAAAGTCAGTGCGCGCAGATTAATAAAAGCGCAGAAATCCGCGCGCATCATGATAAAACCATCATTATCTGCAGAAAGAGATACAAAAGTGGAGCATGATAACCGGGCATTTTCCGCGAGCGTATCCATAAATATTGTCTGCCGTGTTCGGTTACGTATGCGCATCGGCATTAAAATCAGAGCAGCACGAGGCGGTTTGAGAACCGTCGCCGGGCGCTGCTTTGTCGTCGTGGCGGACGAAGCAGCAGAAGAAGCTACCCGCGGAATGCGAAACACTCGGCGGTTAATCGGAAGCGTGAAGCACGAAGGGCAGCCCGAGAAAGCCGGCCGACCGGCCGGCTGGCCGTCTGATTATCGGTCTACCTGGCCTACCAGATGCAAATGGACCACTCGGAACACGCGGAGGAAGTGCTCGCGCGCGGAGCAGATATTACGTTAGGTCGAGAATAGATCCGAAGGTCGTTTAAGCACGCGGTGCATCCGTATGACGACGTCGTCGTCGTCGTCGTCGTCGTCGTCGTTGTCGTTGTCGTTGGTCGTCGTCATCGTCGTTGAACACGTGCTCGCTCCATCGCCGTGAACTCGTTCGATCGCCGCCGTGTAATCATGGCTTCGGAATACGAATAAATTCCAACATTGCTGCGACAAAAATCACCGAGCAGGATTCTGGAATACTGATTCTGATGTACTAATCGACGTTTAAAGATTGACCTCGCCGGATGATCATATTTTTTTTATGTGTGCAGAATAAGAAGCAGACTGAACGAAGAGCTTGGCTGATACTCGGTTTACGTATTCGTGGTATTTAATGATTGGCATAATGTAAGCTATAAATCTCTAAATTTCCATGCGTTTTCTTTATCGAAATTAATAATTTGCGGTATGCAGAATGCGACTATAAAGTTGCGAGCAATTTCTTGAGTAAATAACAGTCTTTAAAGTTTGAAGTCGATTTTTCCAAATATTTAATTATAATTTACGTGTTATCTTTCCCCTTTAGACATTAAATATCTTAATATAATTAAACATTAAGTTGAACACCTGTTTATATAAGTAAATAAGATCCACTTAAAAGTAACTAAAGAATAAGATCCATTTGAATTCCTGAAGCTTAATCGCCAACTGCTTGTGATTCTAAAACTGTTGATGATTCATATCTTTCTTGACAAAAGGAAATCGAGAGAAATCGAAATCTTTTTTTTTTACCTAGGCGGATATTAAGTTCTTTAATAGCGAATCCATTAATCGATTTTTACAAAGTACTTGGCAAAACGAAAGGGTGAATCGCACCTAAAAATTGCAAAATAACCACGCTTGGAATATGTACGTAATGCAATTGCGTGCTGATGGTCGCTGATCGAAGGAGCTTTTTTCACTACTCTCGGTATTATCAGGAACATTAATAATTGCACTTGATTGGCCGCGGACAAGATGATCCACGAAGTAGATTTCAAAGAGCGCATTGCACTTCTACCTGATTGCAATCAAGTTCTCGTACAGTTTCTGCTACGTGGTTGCACATAATATACACGATGCGGGGTGTATTTATTATGACGCTGAAGAGATCTTGAGATCGCTATATTTTATACCCATCATTAACCGTGTTAGCATTTTTTTTTTATTTAAAATAGTTAACACGTGTATAATGGCTGAATCTAATATCTAATTAATAAAAATAAATTGTGTTTGAATTTATTTGAAAAAAATAATCTTAAAGTATCAGGTGCTCGATAGGGCTTTGATTAATATTCTCAGAATATCGCTTCCGTTAAATATTTAATCTATTAGATAATCAATTATATAAAATACGAGTTAATTGCAACAGGGATTTTGCATTATCACAGAGTTATCGCTATGTTAATTCAAATTACAGGAAATGTACAATTTACTGGAAACGGTGTCTATAATAATCGGAGCTTATTATGTAAATCCAAGTTTATATAAAAAACTGCTTTGCGTTTTACTTTTATAATATATTTTTTGAACAAGATTTTAATCGTTTTTATTTTTATTTATTCCGTAAGCTATGTTTACATTAACATGTTACAAATGGCAATTATAACTTAATATTGCTTATTTCTCTTAATATTATCTATGTAATGTAAAAGATAAATTATTATGCAATTGGAAATATTTTTAAAATATAAAAAATATAAATTAATTGTAAGAGAAAATTTTGTTATTAATTGGATATTTTCAATATAATAAGCAATAAGTAAAAACAATTCAAGAAGTTTAAGGTAATATTGTATAATTAGTGTTAAAAAATCAAAATTACTGCAAGAATTAAAAAAATGTATCAAGCACAATAGCTTTTTTATTATTAACTGTGTACGGAGACTGTTTAGCCTTTCTTACAAGTTTCATCCTTATGAATAATTTCGACATCGCTGGCGCAAATCCTCAAGGCAACTTGCGCCCATCTTTCTCTTTCTCTAAGGGCCTAAACGACTGACGTTTCACACCTCACCGGCAAATTGGATCCGCTCAAGAATCGTGCCTACCGACACCGTCGACGTCTTTTTGCGATTTAAATCGGGGTCAATTTGAAAGTTAAACGAACTCACGCGGCGAGTACTCCCTCTTTCACGTGGCCGAAAATCCCAATCTAGATGGATGTAAGGTCGGTACCTTTGATGGCGCAATCACAACGAGAGGCGCCATTTCGCGTGTCCGGAACGTTAAATATCTGCCTTGTTATCGGGTATTCTTCGTCCTTACCGCCATTCGTATGCTCTTCACGGTTGGATGACATGTGTATGTGTGTGTGTGTGTGTGTGTGTGTGTATGTGAGATAAATCTTTACTTTTATATATTGACCACAGGAAAAACCCTCCGATTGCTTATATAATATTAAATTTGCAAACAAAAAAAACACTAACTGTTTTATAACATCAATGAAATCTGATTTTCTACCTATAGAAAAATACAGATATCATAAAAACGATAGAGAGTAAGATGAAAATTTTGAAATAATTACAAGGTTCTAAATGATTAGTTATTCATAACATTTCTTTTGCTGTAAATTTCTTATTGTTATCTCAACATTTTTCTTTGAAATAATAAAGAAAGAATGTAAATGATGAGCATTAGTAATGGCCATCGTCACCGCGCCTCTCGCGAAGCAGTCAGTCTTTTTTTCTGCGCAAAAGCAGGTTTGCAGTTTGCACTTTGCATGTGCAAAGTCGTCCTCGCACCGCTCTGATTCGCGGATCTCCGGAAGATCGTATGATAATGCGAGAGACGCAACGGTGCGGCTCGATTCGGAGCGATCTTATCGTGACTGCTCTTGTAGACGCCGGAAATTATTAGGTACGACCAATAAACAGTTTGACACTTGTGATTGCACTAAACGTGCTTTCCTAGAGGCACCCGTTGCGCGTTAGATGAGAAATTTCGCATCTACGATTGATACGATCACAATTTCCCACTCGATATTGATTTCTTTCCAAGACTTTTTCACTCTTCATCATTCGATAATTGAATGTTATAGTTAATTGCATTTCAACAGGATTTTCCTTTCATATCTGTATCGGGAAAGCTACGTAGCTGAACACATGATTTCTCTTAGCAAAAAATGCGTGTTTATGTGAATACGAGTACATCATCCACGTTTGTGACTGATAATTCTCCAGTAAGTGATCAGTAATAAAACAATATGATGAATTGAGCTTCAGGAATGCAATCAGATAAAATTTTATTAATTGCTTTAACTTGTTTTTAATAAAATAATAAAAGATATAATTGCAAAAACTATTCAACATATTTGATGTATATTTAATATAATTCAGATTTAAAAGGAACAAAAAGAAATAGCGATATTATCAAATTCTTGTTAAAGCAAAATCGACTTCAAGTTGATTGAAGGAACCATTAACGTATACTACTGAAACAGCTATAAATCAGTTAAATTCCTTTACAATCAGTTTGCATATATTTATACATGGACAATTCTGGGTTCTGGTGATTAACATAGAACACAAATACACATTGTCACATTCCGGAATAGACGTAAACCAGCTGCTGGAGATGCTTCGCGCGAACAAGCAGATATATCGAAGACAGCTCGCTGCTAATAAGCATACCGCGCGGAAATATGAAATGCCACTAAGATGAGATACCCGCTAGTTATTATTCACTGTCTCGCGATGATTGTAGATCTCGTCGACTTTCCAGAATGCCATGCAGCGTGCGGAAATGCACGACTGCCAGCCCATTACTCGCACGAATGAATAGTAATAGGTATAATAATATTCAAGAATCACTTGAACCAGTTTTCCCGAATAGTTCATTATTGTTGTACAAGCCAACTGTGATTATGAAGACAGACAGATAGGTGTTTGTCATGAATTTATCCGCCAAATCGACACGTATCTGACATATGCATTTATATAAGCAATATTAGCATACATATTATATAGGGTGTCCCAAAAACTCGCGAATCAAAGTACAATAGCAAGAAAGTTCTTAAAAAAATTAAGTAAAATAGTTATTTGTAAATAATGTAAATAATGAAATAAAATAGTTATTTGCAAATTTTTATTTCAAATGATTTTTGACGTGTAAGAATTTAAAATTAATCAATGGCAAACTACGTTTAGACAGTCGTATGTCCATAAGTCGCACGAATAGATAAGTGAGCGAATGACAGGCAACTATATCTAAACGCAATCTGTGATCATTTTTAAGTCTTTATATCTTAAAAATTATTATTTGAAATAAAAATCTGTTTTACTTTATTTCTCGAGAACTTTTTGTTTATAGCATTTTGATTCACGAATTTCGAGACACCTTATATATATAATTATATAAGTTTATATTTCACTTATTGTTAATTGGATTTAATATAAAATTCTTGAAAAATAATTGAAAATAGCTGTGCAAGGATAAGATAAGTCCATAATTTATAAGCTCATTTAAATACAATTTAGTTATCGCGTTTAAGATAGACTATAAATCATGAATTTATTCATGATTTTATTTTCTATTTAGTTGTTACATAACTGAAACAATAAACGTGCATATGCTTTTACGATTACAGAATTTAGATCTAGTCTCTAATAACGGAAAAGAGTTGAAGGAAAAAACTGACAAAAGAAAAAAGCCGCATGTTTAATTCGAATCGATGTTCTGTAAAATGGCTAGTACTTATTAAGCGATTTTACAGTAATCTAGTGACTAAGCGATACCTGCTACTTTGTGAATGCTTTTCCTTTTAAATTCTTCCGCGGAAAATGATTATGGGCGGGCAAGTATAAGTCAATGCGACGTATCATTATGGAAAAAGGACGTATTCCCTTCTCGTGATTTTCCGAGAATAGAAAATGTTAGCGAGTTTGCATTTATATTGCCAAGAAGCTGTTCCATAATTATGAAAAAAATAACGAGATGAAAGAATATGAATTGTCACTGCAAGTATCAGGAAGTCTAATTATACCTTTACTAGAATTAATTTTAGACGAAATAAAAATACTTCAAGATACTAAAACACTTCTAGGATCTACTATCTAATTTATATTCATTCACGAGTCTCTTGTTGCTTATAATATTATCCCTCTTATTTTTATATAAAATAATTTCTTAATTCTTTTTCTTTATATTAAAGTCGACCACATTACAATTACTTCAATCCTCTTTTCCATTCTTCTGTAAAGTATATAAAAGTAAATTTTGTAAGTATTTAAATTGATTGTAAAAAAAATTAATATGCATATAATAATAGGAAAGATAGATGAGTTTGATGTCAATGTAAATCTAAGTAGACAACAATCTTATTATTGTAACGATTTAACTGTTAATTATAGCATCTCAATAAACTCGCCATTATATACACAGTGGAGGAAAAAAAGAAGAGCAAATAAATCCGCGGTGCGCTTTGCATGTCGCGTGAAGAATTGCGATGCTTCAACCTCTTGCTAATAAACAGGATGAAATTTGCGTTAAGTACTTTGCGACGTAAAGTTATCTCGCGCATCTCATCGTATACACACGCGAGAAGAAATAAATTCGTCTTGTAACAAGGTGCATAATGAAAGCAAAAGGAAAGTGATAAAAACCGCGTAATTAAGTCAGCTTTAGCAGTTCGCGTTGTAACTTCTATCCATTTGCGAAATTATGATAAAGAAATGAAACAAGAAATCAGCTTCTGAATGAAGATTGCCGCATCTCGTTAAATGCCTCAAGTTCTTTATCGACGAGATAAAGAGTCCAAGGTAATACAGTCACACGGTTGAACACGATATATCTTCGTACAAGCTCCCTCTTCTCTTTCCTATTATTTTCGTTTGCATATTTATAAATTAAAGAACGATCAATGAAAAATCGATTGATTTTTAGACACTTGCACAAAAAGTAAAATGCTTATTCAACTGTAAATTTACGTTTTAAACTATAAAATATATTTTCCAACTCTTTTTCGAAATATTCATTATTTTCGTTCTATATGTTTCATAAACCAAAGTAAATTTGTATTTTTCCATAGATTGGATAATAAAAATTTCTCGTTTACTGAGTTCTACCTGAAAAGAAGATTGACCTGATTACCTCAATTGAGTTATGATTGATTTTCATACGGACCGTAGAGGGAATTACGTTACGCTAAATTATACTGTACGAAAATTGACAGTAAATTGGCCAGCTGATTATCTCGCATTCCTGTTGATAAGATCTTTCCGAATTCATGCATAATCGTTGCATAAAGCTTAGCAACTTACGGTTTGAAGATTCGCCAGCTAATAAAGAGTGTGGTCCTCGGCAGTTACCGCTTGGCACACTATACGTTAAATCGATGATCTGAAAAAAAAAGAACAGATAATCTTGTTAAATACTTACGTAGATTAAAAAGAAAAAAAATTAATATAACATAACTTTTAAAATCTATGCAGTTAGTTCTATTTTCTATTTAATCAATTTAATCTGTTAATTTTACCCATCAAGAAATATATTAATAGTTTACATATATTTTATTTTATAGTACATATATTGCAATCGAGTTACAAGCAATAACGGCTTTAAGTATTACAAATTTGCCAGAGGCAATGGTGTAAGCGCCACGCTTCGTTTCATCACGAAGACAGCTGCCGAGCTCAATGGTTATTGTTTGAGCAAACGGTTAGTTGGAAATAACCACAGGGCAATTCGTATTATACGTGCGCGAAAATCTAAAAATACTAGGCTCAAAGTCTTGTTGATGTGACACGTGGCATCAAATGCTACCATAATTGATTTTTGTTATAAAAAAACTCTTTGATTTTCATTTTATTAATTTAATCTCTCTCTATATGTTGCAAAATAATGTGATAAAATATTTTATATATTTATTTATATCGATTATTATCTCGCACTTTGTTTTATGAAAAATATATTTGATTTGAAATAGCAAGCATATTTATGTAAAGCCAGACCAGATGAATTTGATTAAGAAAATTCTTAGAAAGAACATGGCATCGAGATAGTATCGGTGCCCGCGAGGTTACGGCTAATTTCCACGAGAAACGCGGGCTTCGGCTAATTATCTTAAATACTTAATTTGTACCCCATGGAATTCGAGGCCTCTCACCGCGCCCGTGTAACTTCAAAGGCGGATCTCTCGGCGAATGGAAATCAGAAGTGTATGGAAATCGCGTCGCGAAGAAATGGCCGCAGAGATTAGGTTTGGATAATGCTTAATTGGGAGTTCAGTTACACGTGTGGATGATTACTCGAGATATCGGATAACATTTTCAGTGACCTTTTTAATCGTACCGGCACGGCGGTGGATCTTAGAGTAGGAATTTTAGTGAGAAAACGCAATTTTCTCTCACGATATGCAAAAAAAATGCGTATACTTGAGAAGATAAAAATAGACAGAATAAAAAAAATGTTACAATTTATGACGGTTATTATATGTGTAGATATCCTGCATTAAAAATATGAAACAAAAACTTTGTGTAAGGTAGATGTCCCGACATGTAACGATGTAAAATCAGAATTGTTGAATTTTTTAAAGAGATTCATGATCTAAAATGATCTAATTATAATTAACTGATATATAAAACATTATTATTATACCAAAATACGAAAAATTTTTAAGTTATTCCGAAAATAATAAAAATTTATAAAGCGTAAAGCATTTGAATGAACTAATGTCCGGATAAACTAAAACAGTTTAATTCTTTAATATTTTAAATGATTGTTCTAAATACTTTTATTGTTCATAAAATAAATATAAGAAAAAGTATCTTGACAAATACATAATGTTTCTTCAAAAATTTTAAAAACATCGTTAAGATATAAGAGATAATCTTCAATCTAGTTGTGTAACAAATTAATTCTTTTAACATTAATTTGTATAATATTTAAAATATTTTATTTTATAAATATCTTTAAGTATTTAAAGATTATAATTAAATTTTAATTTTATAAAACAACACATTAAAGATTAATAAGTTTCTGTGTAAGGTATGTTCGGTCACTGGGACATTTACCTTAAGATGAGATCATTATGTTAATTTGCACGAAACATATTTATACAGCTCTTATGTGAAATAAAAAATCCGATTTAAAATCTCGCATTCTTTAGCTAAGCTTCTGCTATCTACTTCCTCTATTAATTTGAAATCATATCCCGCTCCGAGGTGAGATTCTTATCGATGTCATAAAGAATAACCTGCTGCGAGATTTTAAATCGGATTATAACCTCATTCCCACACAACCAGTGCAAATCAATGCATGATATCCGGCACAAAATTGCCGATATCGAACAACCATTTCCCTCCATTTGAATCATAATTCGATCAGACAATCGCGACGCGAAATACAATGATTCTCTGCTGTGTACATTTATTCGAAACTGCATTGCGTTTAAGGAAAATCACTGAACTCTTAGAATCAGTTGCAGTTCTGCAATTATTATATTATTTTTTTAACTCAAGAAACAAAAATTAATTTTTAATTTATTTAAAAAACTCTAGTAATTAGTAATAATCCAAACAATGAAACAAATGTTGACAAGTTTTTTCATTTCTAAAGGAAAATTTATTTTATTTTTGGAAATTTAACGTTTTTATACAATTTTTATATTTTTCAAGAGTTCTATCGAAAGATATTACTACTCAAATCAATTTTGATTGAAATAAAAAAAATTGTTACTAGTTTTCGTACAAAAAACGCGAAATTAATACTACATACATTGATTTTCAGACTTTTATTTTTTTTATATTTAATCACCAAAATTCATTTAAAAACGTATCAGGAATTAGAACTCTATAAGAAAGAGCCAGTAAACTTTATCAATTAAATTCTGAATTCTAAATTCTGAAAATGGGGTATTAACTTTGCGGAGGTTGTAGATATCCATTTTCCACTCTACAAGCCCGTAATTCGTTCACCCTGCGGCCTCCGCTCGTCTCAACCGGCTATTCGCATGAAAGCCTTGATAATACCTGGAGGTGGTACAAAAAGGGAGGTGCGAACATCAAGGCAGCCTCAATTACTTTTATTTTAACGACACTCGATGGGATTAGGTGTATCTTGTGACAAGATAAAACGACATGGGCAATATTATTTTAATTTTAATAACTTAGATTTTTTGCGCGCACGCGTTTGCAGTATAATATATTACATGTAAATTATTTGTTAATTTATGAGAAAATATTACTTCTGAAATAACGTTTGCTTGAGCTATCAACTAGATATTCAAAGATATAAAATAAGAAACACAAAAATAAAATAAATTAGCGTCTGACATTTTATGCTTTGTTTGTTTAGCTCAACCGTCGAGTAAATTTTCTACTAACGAAATTCCGTGGAAATGTTTCGATATCATTCGAATTTCAGTATCGTAATGGTTTTTATGATTGGTACATTTTCTCGTCATTGCTCGTCATTTCCATTTGCCTCTATCCTTCCGATCTCGCGAAATGTGAGAAACTCCACGTCGAAGTGGCGGAAAAAAGAGCAAAGTTGCAAGCGTAACGAAGCGAGCCGATCGCCCACGCAATCGATAAATAGAGCTGCCGCAGGGTGTCCCCTGATGAGACGCGATTCCGTACAAACCTTTATCCGTCTCGCGATAGATAGTAGACGTATATAAATTAACACGCGGCCGTGGCGAGCCAAGTTAGAGATAAGCGGGAGCGGTTATGGCGTCTCGGTGAATACCCAGAGCAACTCGCGTCTCCTTTCTTCCTGCGACCGGACCGGACGACTCACGATTCAATAAAACCAAACGAGTCGAATAAATAGCGATAAAGCTCGCTGAAGGTTTTGTTCCCGCCTGTTCTTGAATTTTACTGCTAGTGTTCGATTGCCATTTACTTCTTTTCCGCGACGCGTAACGTAAAACAGAAAATCTGAAGAGAAATTGTCCTCTGAAGAGGAATCTGAAGAGGAATTGTGAAAAAAAAAAACCTAGAGAAACCTTCAGTTTTTAAACTTCGATAACTTTTAGCTCATATAGCCAAAACATTCTTTTAAATAATATTAATTAATTTTTGAGAGTGAAATGTGTTACGTTTACTAAATCGCAATGGCTATATAAAAATCCACTTTATCTATTTTTTTATTTTATATAGATGTCTTTACAGATTTTATTTCTCTTCTTTCAATTTTTCCTTCCACGAGAAAAAAAGATTTACAAAATAACGTAAACTAATATAGAGCAACTTTACAAAAATATCTTTAGACTGTTATTTCCGAAGTCGAACTATTGAACTTGTTACGAACAAGAAAATGGCATGCAATTCTTTGCCGGTCGAATTATTTTCGCTCAAATATAGTATGCGCTGTTTGTTTGAATTAAGATAAAATAACTTCGTTCTGCTAGTTTGGGATAAAGTGAAATAACTCGCCATTGCTAAAGCGGTGAGAAAATGTAATGTGTCGGCCAATAATAAAGCGCGAATGTACGGAAATAGATTATGGAATTGAGAATCAGCATCAAGTTCCTTTTTCTCTCACAATTAGTCTAATTATATTTTATTTCAATGAAACCGTTCGATTTTATATTAAATAATATTAAATATTTTCTCAAATCTGTTTCTTTTCCGAAATAAAAATATGATTATTTGTATTCAATGACACAAAAGAATCAGAGAATGAAAAGATTAAGTTATATAAATAATTCATAAAATCCATTTCACACATTTGAAATTCTATCTATAGCAAATGATAAATAATGTGATAAAATTTATAGACAGAGATTGATATATTTTGTTCTGAATTCCTTGCAAAATAATTACGTACAATGTCAGTTTTAAGACGATCGTATTCACACGGTGTACTACGCGCGCGGGCCGAAATCTCACGTTGGTCGTCGAAAACGATTCACGGACCTTGTTCTAAAACGTGGAGCAACGTCAAACAACAGCAGGGGGGAGAAGGGTGTTTCTTGTAGCTCGGCCGGCTTTCAAGTTTAATTAGCTGCCGGCCTTATCGAGAAACAGGGTGTCACACATAAATACAGTCCGGGCGACTCCAGACTCGTTGATCCCGGGGTGAGACGATTCTCGGATTTTCTTCTCGCCGCGCGAAGCGAGCCTCTTTTTTTACGATTTCGGCGCACATGTGCTCCTCTCACGTGATGATCGGCCGATGGAAAACTGATGTTTCTCGCTCTGTCAGTCAGTTGTGTCATCGTAAATTTTGGAGACGCCCCAAAGGGACTTATTAACATGTGCTCCGTTACATGAAGATGTATTTACATTTGTATAATTTACGACCTGCCGGAGAAAGAGCTGCTTACTGTTTTACAGAAATTTGTTAGACGTCATTGTATTTAAAACTTGCAGAAAATATTAATTTTTGAAAATATTCGCGTAGTTTTTCATTTTGAGAACACCTTTTTTTTTATTTTGAGAACATAATAATTATTAAAAAAAGGAAAATCAAATAAAAATTTCCAAGATATCATATTTATAAATATATAAACAGATTACACGTCATTTTTTTAAATGACAAAAAAAAGACTTCTGAAGAATTAAATGCAGAAATTTATTACCGTTCTCATTAATGCCTACAGATGTTCTCTGATTGTTTCAACAAATTCTATTAGCGGAAACACCGGTAGAATTTAGTAGCGAGTTAATACCTCATCTGAGTAGTCATAAAATAAAAATGTGAATTTTTTAATGTGAAGTTAAAACACATAGGTAGATGCAGAGATGAGGTAATAAATAAAAATATCTTGTATCTTCGTAGCCATATCTCCGGCAGCAGGTTTTAGTAGAATGTATCTATCTTCGGCTGTACTTTTACGCACATAAAACATGTAACATGCTTGTAATCGCGATGCATCTAGATTCATAAATTATATCCCAAACCAGGTATTCTTTTTTAGTTATCACGACCATTACTTCAAAAATATTAACTCAAACAACGAAGATATACGAGGTATAGACAAAATAATGTGAACACTTAGGAAATACATTACTTTTTCTATTAATTTCTATTAAGAGATTAATTTACTATTTGTCCTTATCTATAATACAGATTTTATCCTTGTTTAAAATACGGTCATACAACGTTTATATACAATAATTCCATCAATAAAATGTTATACTATTTTTTTAACAGAATATCTTTCTTCTTGTATAAGTGATGTTGGAGGAAAAAATTTGTTCTTCTCATAGTATTTTCAAAATTGCCCTTTGTTCCTCGAAAACTTCAACGTTTTTTCCTAACGAAACTGTCTGACTTAAATATTATCGAGTCATTGTGAACAATTCTAAAAAACAAAGTAAAAAAATAGATTTTCTTCAATATCTCTTAAAAAGTATTCTGATAGAAAAATGACATTGCGATGACTAAGCATTGTACCTCATTCCAAACAAGGATAAGATCTATATTACAGATAAATAATGGGCTAATTTTTTATTTATAATAAAATAAATTTTGTATTTCCGAGGTTTACGTTTTATTTTGTCTACCTCCTACTTAAATATATATCAACATATATGTAATAATCTCTCAAAATTCACTTCGTATTAGTTTTCAAATCAAAACTCATTCTATTGAGATCTGTTTCAACAAGTCACTACCCACACATTTTTCCAAATTATTCAAATAAACATAGGAAACAGGATGATGATGCTGCCCAGGCAGCATTCAAGACTTGTCGAAATCTCGCGTTTGATTCATCGGGATGAAACATTAATCCGTGAGAGCCATTTTCCCCGCCCATCGCGGGTTCAGTTCAGGATGAAGTTCGATATTTTATCAGCATCCAATCTGGGTGTATTCTCGTTAAAATCGGACACGGCGCTCGTCTGGCCCATCGTACATCAGGCCCATACGCGCACCCACAGGCCCCCCCGCTGCCCCTCGTCCTCCCGTTCACGAACACACGTAACTCTTTCTTTCGGGTCGTCTTCTTCTCGTGACTGGTCGTTACAACATAATTCAAGTCGCCGACACGAGCACAAATATTATGATAGACGGCTGTTTATGCGCCGCACATAGGTCTGTGTCGGAAGGTGGAAGAAGGTGGAGGAACAGGGAGAAAAGAGAGATGAGAGACTCACTCTCTCGAGTTCCATTCGACCCATCTCGTTTAGGCCAGAGACAAACTCGGAGATCCCTCTTGTTGCGGCGGCGACTGGTGGCTCGTGGGTGACCGGTGGGCGTTCGAAAGAATGCCTCTAAATAATCCTATGGAGATGAACACGCCTTAAGAGCACTTGTGACCATAACTCTCACCTTCATTGCCTTCAGAATTATCAAATTTTCGCCCTATTATCCCAGTCTAAATGTCACAGGATAATCGACATCGTGCGCGAACGAAATGAATGAATATCAATCTGACCGATGGTTTTCATGACAAAAGTCGAATCGGCGCGACAAGCCCCCTTCACGATTCAAATGATTCAAATGGAATCATTTATTTCTCCGATTATATCTTCATGACAAAATTAATAATCGCCATTTTTCTAATTTTTTTAATAGATAAATATATTCGGTATATTTTTTAACGAATTTATAATAATTTGATAGATTCAATGAATGATTCTCATTAGTAGAAAAGTGTATTGTTACACATATCGAAAAATATCAATCATTCAATTTTTTCGTAAACATATTTAAAAAAAAATTTGCGAAATTTGTAACATTGTTGTAATGACATATATTACGTCCACGCGACACAACATACTGACATACATGTACTCGGTAATTACAATATCAAATTAATCCTTCGGAATCTCCTTAGCACATTACACGCTAATACCAATCCCGACACCTCGCAGCGGGATACTCGTCAGGAGTCCACCCGCCGGCCGAAGTTAAAGAGACAATTCGACGGAAGGAAGATTACGCCACGCCGCTAAAGAACTATACTGGCACTCCCTTTCGGTATAATGTGTCTTCTCGCGTGGTAGACACCGACGTCGTATTTCGCGTGCTTTACGAGCGCAGCTTCTTCTTGACATCGTCGAAACAAGAATATACTCCGTGACCTGGGACCCAGCAGCAGCCGTGCCGGTGCGCAGCTACGAGTCCGGACACCAAACTCGTAAATCTGCTCATTCGTATATTTGGTGAACGACCGCGCGATGTGCCTCGAAACGGTTATTATCGAAATCGGGAAACCCTTTATCAGGATTATCGATTTTATCGAAGAAAATCTTTCTCGATTTTTTTATGTTCTAAATGATAATTTTCAAAGACTATTATAATCTAATTATCTATACAATCCTGCGATTTATTTCCCGTTCTCCCTCGAGCGTTTCGTTTCCCGTAACTTTGTAAATTAATTAATCTGTTATGTTAACGATGGATAATAAAAATAAAAGTAGGCGGGTATCGGTTTTAATTATGCTAAATTCGTTCCATTTTGAATGTTAGACGAAATCGTCGCCGCTTGAGAAAAGAGATTCGAAATCTGTTTCTCGTTTTTACGGATTTATATCTTTGACTGTTCGATCGACGTGTCTGGAAACTCTGAGAAATTCTGGGCATTCACCCTTACTGTCCTGTAACTTCGAACTTTTGTTAGCAAAAATAAGATTTCGACACTTGACGTTTCAATGTAAATTTGCGGTTTATAAAGTTGTTTTCATTTTATACCTGTTACATTACGTAAAACAATACGATCGATCGAAAAAAATAATTACATACATGTATACGTTAAGAAGATAAAAAATGAGACAAAGATAGTCATTCCAATCGTAGTTTACTATCGTACTGAAAGTAGGAACAAGAAGGATATAGTAGAATTTTAAAAACCGTAGAATGTATGAAATCTTCCACAGAAATGAAAGATTGCTGAGTAATAAAAATCGCGCTATTAACGCCTTGGGACCGTTCCTACGCGATATAAATCTGGCAATATCGCAAGTAGTGTGACTACTACAGCGTATAAACGAAATTAAAGATTCAATCCCGTGATTTATGATTATTGGCGCCGCACGTGTAACCGTCCTTTTCCTCGAACCGGTGTATCTAATAACGCAATTAATTCGTTAATTAGATTAGACGCGAAGCATGTCTTCATTGACATATTACAATTTACCGTGGCGCGATTAGAATATCATAAATAATTTCTTTCCTGGCTGTATTCAAACCAAAATCGAATCGGATATTGAGCACTTGATTATGTATATGTGTCTCGGTTATCTTCGATCATTTTCATGAATAAGATTAGACGTTTATTTCGTCTTAAAAAAGAAAAGAAATATGTATGAAAAAATTTTAAGTATTTAAAAATGTAACTGCAATTCAGATCTGAAAATAATTTTATTAGACTATATCAAAATAATAATGTTAAGTGCTAAAACTGGTGCTAGAATGTTAAAATTTTTCGTAACATTGTTCATTATGCTTAAATATTATTCTTCATTGTTATTTTGATAGTTGAATAAAATTATTTTCAGATCTATCTAGTTAAATTTTAAGGTACTTCAACAAAACCATTCTTTTTGTGTAGGTATTGTGTAAGTCACAAGAAACGATTCAATAACCCATACCACATGGTTTTATTATAGGGAGAGTGGGGTAAATCGGACCGTGTTCCAAATCGGACCTTTTTAATTTAAATGAATACGGTTAAGCAGATTTGCGTGCCATTTATAATGTAAAGTCCTTATAAGACACCGAACATGTGACAGCAGTTTGACAGTTCTCTGTTATAACATTCACAGAATAGACGCGAATATGTATTTTCAGTCATCGTGCGAAAATTTTTTTAAAAAAGAAAATCCTTGTAAATTATTATTTAAAAGGTGTTAAAAATTTGAAAGATAATTAATTTAAGATAATTAAAGAATGTAGAATTCATAAATATCAAGCGTTTTGTGATCAATTTTGTAGTTTATTGTAAAATTTGTTCCAAAGTTTAAAAGAACCCGTGTCCAAATCGGACCTTTTTTGGGGTATCCAAATCGGACCTTTTTTGGGGTATCCAAATCGGACCTACATGTACTCGTGTATGCCATAGGAGGAAACCTTTTCACGATTTATGTTTGTGTTTTTTTTTTGGCTT
>QKQZ01017400.1:0-12632 GCA_003595255.1 Solenopsis fugax | reverse complement strand
TGCCGCTCTCGATAAGTCGAACGGTACACTGCGAGCGAGGCGGTGACAAAGACCGCCATTCGACACTGTAACGGCAATTGTAATACACGTGCTACAAATATAAGTATGTTTCTGATCAATTTTGAAATACTGTTTAAAATACATCACTGGCAACAGTTTTCACTTCCAATCGAGTTTTTTTAAAAAAATTATAATATTTGGAGAATTTGTAGCATAAAATGAACTTTCAATACCCTATGTCTGGACAATTAGTTTCACAATTATATATAAATGAAAGTTATATGATTTCCCTCGACTTTTTTAAGATTGAGAACTTTCTGAATGTAATTGAACATTTATTTAAGTATGTATAATTTCATATGATTTTTTACAAGATCTTTATTCTAATATAAAGTAACAAAAACAAGCTCCTTCTTTTACCTCCAATTGATTTCATTATATCCAGGGACGAAGATTTTTGATTTTTCTGGGTGTGGAGTACCTCATCNGGGGGGGGGGGGTGTAGGTAGTTTCATAACATCGCTTTTGTTATATATACGAAATATATTTTCTGTATATATTCTTTTTTACATTTAATTTTTTTTTCATATATTTTCTCTTTACAAATATAAATCTTTTTCTTTTATTTTTATCTTAATATCACGCAGAAACTAGCTCTTATACTATCTTTTCGTGTATTATAATTTTACATCACAAATTTTCTCTTAAACTATTTTCAGATCTATGTTATTTTAAGACATCACAAGAAATCTTATCCTATTTTTTTAGAAATATTATTATTTAACGATATCACAGAGGAATTTGCGCTTGTATTATTCTTAGATATGCTATTGTTTTATGATTTCGCAAAGGTACTTGCTCTGACATTATTTTTAGATATAAATCATCCATGATCACTTTAATGTCTAAGTTCGCAACATGCTTATGCACATGCAATATTGCGACACTATTTAGTCGTTTTTGTCCTATCAGATTTCGAAGGTACGTTTTGAGAAGTCGCAATGCCGAGAAAGATGTAGAGAGAGAGAGAAATTTAACAAAAATTAAAATATTTTTTTTAAATACCCCGAATTCTGGGTGTGGAATTCCACACCCACGGGAGCATTGGGTGTGGAGAACTCCACACCCTCCATAAGGAAGTTTCCGTCCCTGATTATATCCAATTACATCCAATTGTTCCCTAACTGTCAGTACTTGGTTGTATTATCCAAGTATTTTTTCCAAAATTTATATACACACATGACAGTAATGGCGCAACTATTTTCCCCTTTTCCGATTGTTATCATCCGCAATGGCGTATCGGCTCATAAATAAAGATTCGCTTATTTCTGGTAATGTTTCCATGAGCCATTGTGTTAGTTCCGTGTTTTCGAGAGGGAAGAAGAAACAAACGACGCCGACAAGATCTTCGCTCGTACATTTATGAAGTCTAGAGGATGGTAAAACGAGAGACTGAAAAGAGGAGAGAAAGAGACCAGGGAGAGAGAAGAGGGGAAAGAAGAGAAAAAACCTGACGGTTGTTCGCTTTACGATGAAAATCAACATTGCGAGACGTGGATGGACCAAACGCGAGCAAACATCCGCGTTACTCGTCTGGCGATAACCATCGTTTCGTTTTTTTTATTATTTTATTTTAGACTGACGGTATAAAAACTCTCTGAAAATTTTGAGTGTAAAGTCCTCTACGAATTTAAAGTACTTCTAAACGAGTGACATTTTGACGCGGTATATATTCGGCCACTGTAATTCCTTTTTCGCAAGGAAATGTCCTCTAGTTCTAATCGGCCAAAATGCGTACCAGTAGATTGCAAGAATGAATTAAGGATTATGCAATTACGCGGAATCAGTTTAATATCCTTATGCAAATAATTATTTTTAATCTTTTGTAAACTGTAATATATAATAATACATACTACACAGCATAACAATATTATGCAATTAACTTTTAATATCCTCACTGTGGATCAGCGTGATTATTGCATTTTCTACTTGTTGCAAAATTTTTTTGTGCTACAAATTTTCTGACTTTTGCATCAGAAAATTTTGTTTTTCAGTTCTAAATGATCAATTAAAAAAAATTAATTTAAATCGATGCTTTATAAATCGACATAAAAGAAATAGGAAACGTCGGATCATAAATATTCGATTTTTAGATATGGATTTTTTGAAATGTGGAGGTTAACACAGAGGTTAAATGTATAATTTAATATAATGTAATATATATCACATCCCTCTAAGAAAGGTGATACAAGAGTCCAAAATTTTAATTGTTTAAAAGATTGAAACGTAAGAAAATTAGGTATTTGTAAAAATGAGTATTATTTAAGGCAGTATTAAATGTAAGATTAGTAAACAATAATAATTTGAATCAGACCGTTCAAGTGTAATTACACAAATAAAGAACAAATCACAAGTAAAGAAGCGTCAACTACGATCAAGACTGGGCCTTGATGCCTAATATTATTTTATATTATTTTATATATGTTTTATTATATTATTTTATATATGTATAAATCTTAAATACATTTTTAGGTTTTTTTTTAAACTGCGCATCAAACATCGTCGATCACGAAACTGAGATTACATATAAAATTACTAAGATTACATATAAAATAATATTAGGCACTAAGATTTTACTGTCGTCCGTAGTTGACGCTTCTTTACTTATTTGTGTGATAAATTATGTAACTTGGAGCTAATCACAAATTGCTTGTTTTAAGTTCTCTAGAAGTAAGATAATAATTTTGTTATGAAAAATGTCAAATTAAAACTACCTAAAAACTACCTTTTTTTATTTGTGTCATTTTATCTTCATTTTTCCCCCTTTTTTTATTTAACTTCAACTTGTATCACTTTTTGATCAAAGGCCACTGTATTTGAAACGCAATTAACAATACAAAATTTGAAAAATTTCGATTTAGGTCACTTTTCTTTCGAGGTTGCGATACATATAAGTGCACAAACGTGATTAAAAAATATTTAAAAATAACATATATTTATAATATGTTAAGATAACAAAAAACTAATTTTGAAAATTTTGGCTTATATTGTTTCTCCAATGAAATAAACATGACATATAAAATAGGGTCTTTTAATTAGGAAATTCTGTAAATATAATGATAGATTCTTTTGAAGACGTCCGCCCCAAAAAGTCGAGAGGTCCTATAAGGTTCGATCTCTGACTGAGATGTTATTTTTTGCAACAAGTTCTTTAGAGTTTTTTAGGGGAAAAAGGTTCTCACATTCAGATGCTGGTTAACATCATTTATTATTAAATTGATTTTTAATTTAATAACGTGATATTATTCTTGTTCAATTTGGAACTGTATTTTATGACCGAATAATTTATTCGGCACGCAGTTTAGTCAATTTGAAAAGATATATAATCACACAATAAATATCAGCACTAATATCGAACTGTAATCGTTAAGCACTTTGTTTATATTGTGCTTTCTAAAGATGTTATAAAATTACAAACTATATTCTAAAGACATTTAACTTTATCGGAAAATACATAATTCATAAAAGAAACAAATAAGTTAATTAATAACACTAAAAATTTCGGTATATTAAAGTGATTTATTATCGAGTGTATTTTTACAGAGTATAATGTAAGGAAAATAATCACTGATTTATGATGTTTTTCATGTGAATGATAATTGTAGACTTGATATTGTTTTTCATGTGAATGATAATTGTAGACCTGATATTTAGGAAACAAAAACTGTGATTATTGAAGGATACATTATGTATCTATAGAGGAGAGAGGGATAAGATGACGATCTTAAGGATTGTCGATTTTTGCTAATTTCTGTGATAATGTAAAAATAACAATCTATTTTTTTTTCAAATTCACTAAAATTTTTTTTTCAAATTCACCTTGTTTATCATTAATAAAAATTAGAAGTTGTTAAAATAAACTATAATTTTTTAAATTTTAAATTGTTTAGAACATTTCAATTTTATCATCTTGTCCCAATATGCAGGTAAAATAACTTTTAATATTAAGATGAAAAACGCTCAAATAAAGTTAAAAATGTATTATTATAAATAATAAATATTTATTATAATATAATAATCTTATATTATTTTGATATTACAAAGTAGTTAAAGAAAAACGTAAATAGAACGAAAATATGTAATCTACAAAAATAAAATAACTAAAATTATAATATACATTACGAGAGAGATATATATTGCGATTAAAATTGCGTCATATATGGTCAGAATACTGTTAAAACCGAAAAAACTAATGCACAAAGACATTACCATGCACGATGTTCGTCATCTTACCTACAGTCGCCGTGTTTATTTGTTTATTAAATGTAAATATTGCAATATAAAAGTTGAAAAATATGAATACGTTATTAGCTATACAATATTGTGATTTTACAGAGAAAATGAAAATAATTATTATAATTATGTCACACAAGCATTCCTTATGAACAAACATCAAAAAATTACAAATAGATGCTTTCAAAACACATTTCTTATATTATTTGCTCTTATGAACAGATTAAAATCAAACTACTACAGATTATTTATTATCATTAAAAATCTCTAATAAATTAAGCAACGGTTCGTCACTTGTTATTAACTTGAAAAAATTAACAATTCGTTATCTCACCCATTTCGTCATCTTATCCCCCTATCCTCTGTTGTATTCATTGTGTGCGATTCTGAATGCTCAAATATCTTAGTTAAATATATGAATTTTAGAAGAAATGACTTATGTTGCTTTTATAATAACCGATTCAATTATCGTATGTAAATGAGCGTTGTGTGCATAACATTATTCACATGTCGATAACGATAGTCTGTAGAAATTAGCATACTTGAAATTACTTCCGACATAAGTTATTCGTTGCGTTTAGAAGTAAGTTATAACTTCAGAACATAGTTCAAAGATCCATTCTTTTTCACGCGGTCTTCGTACAAAAGCATTATTTCTTCGCTGAAGCAAAAAAAAGAAGAACGTAATGAGAAGATTAATAATTCTTCGCTCTTGGACAATTATGAGTTGCCTCACGAAGAAAGTTAATTTCTTCTTCGCGAAGTAAAAGTAACGACCGCAGCAACAACAACAACTTGCTAAACGATCCTAATTGCCGTTCAGCGCTCGGTTAAGCAATTAATCCAATTCTCGACGTTTTCTACGTCGACGGTATTTCTCGCGGCGAATAATGCAACGTATTTCGCGTCGCGCTCACATCGTTATTATTACATTGCGAATACGTCGCGAATGCCACGGCACTTGCGTTAAATGTAAGCGGTTTCGCGGCGAAGTCTACATTACAGAAGGATGTCTACGGCCTTTGAATTATTCGGCACGTCATTCAACGCGAAGCAATTTAAATCGGTTACTTATTCTGACGTGAAGGTTCACTTATTCGACTTCCCAATTCGATTCGCAGATCTCAACGTAAATCTTTCATCGGCATTTCTCTCTCTCTCTCTCTCTCTCTCTCTCTCCCTCTCTCCTTGCTGATTTCCTTTTCCTTCTTTTCAAGCCGTTTTATTACTGCTCATGCCAATCTTGTACGTTCAAAGTGCCAATTACGCGAACGGTACCTGCCAAGCATCCTTTTCCTCCTTACATCTTCACGAGGAGGAGTCTCGGTCGTAGTTACGGCTTCTTTTACTTCCGCAAGTGCCGTACCGAAAATCGATCGAAGGGAAGCCAGAGAGTTATGAAGAAACTATACTAATATGGAAGAGTGAAGAGATTGCAAAAACCGATAGAGTAACGAGAGCTGGCGTGCGCGGAAATTGATGTCAGCAAATTTCTGTATATCAGGAAATATATTAATTACTAACTTTGTTATTTATTGCGCTCAGCGTCCATATTACATTTCATGGTATTCCACTACAAGAGATCTCGTCGTGTGGTCGTATTGAAAGCAACTGGAAATAATATTTTGTTAAGCAAAGTACAAAGTTAAACAATTAAACACATGCGCATTTAGTAGAAAAGTGCCTTTAATGATTAAACGGCTGAGAGCACGGTATACAATTTTCAATACCAGTATTTTTTCCAGTTATAAAAAGACCTGCAACTCAAATCGAGCGGTAGAGTACTCTTGGAGGCTTCCTTGTCGCAAACATCTCACATTAATGGCGCCGAGTGCGCAGGCTAAAAGCGACAAGCACGCTCGGCGAGCTTGTAATTCCTGAATACTTTGAGATCATTCGAGTTACGACTTCTTTTAATCCTGCTAGATTTCTAAAAAAAAATAATAATAAAAAGAAAATGACAAGCAAAAGTACAAAGAGAGAGAGAGAGAAAGAGAGAGAGAGAGAGAGAGAGAGAGAGAGAGAAAGACTCCGGAGTTTTAAACAAAAAGGTTTTTAAAATTATTTTCGCATTTATCGCCTGGATACTTTTATGATATTTGATATTAATTGAAAAAAAAAACAGTCATGAGAAAAGTTGAATTTTACAGGGCTAATGAGAGTAAACGCGCAATAATTGGTGCTCAACAATTTCCTTTTATTCAAAATTTCAATTATATGAACGTTTCGGTCTCGCATCGAATCATCCTCAGCATAACAATAAATTATCTGGATATTAATGTCCTTAACATGATCGAGGAGTATCTTTTAATGAGTCCAAGATGTTGCGTTGGCACATGGTTGAATAGATCAGTGACAACCAATAGGATAAAAAGATTCTAAAGTTTAAAAAAAATTTGATGTCAGATTACTTCAAGGAACGAGATAAACGTTGAGAACTCACCGATTGATGCCATGGAAAGGTACGCAAAACAAAATTCTTTAATAACCATTATGTAGTCGCATTAATTAAAGGAAATTAACAAACTCGCTGTGATATGATGTACAAGCGACTACTCCAAGACGTATTTGTCACTAACACGCCGGTTGATCGAAGAGCACGAGAAACTAGAAATCAATAACATTAGGATGTACCGAAAATACATAAATAAATAGATAAAATGGATATCAAGTTCTTACATATACAAATGAAGTCGTTACAGAAATAAATTACTGACGAAATTAAAACTCAAATTTTAAGTTATTTAAAATGGAAATGTAATCGTGGTGTAAAAATTCCGTGTCTGATTGTAAATTTAAACCATTATTTTACATCTGGATATGCAACATTTCGGAAATTCGGCGTTTATATAGAAACCGCTCGTTGTCTAAAACATCTATATTTTCCCAATCGAAGTCATGACTGTGCTGCATCCTATGTATGGTGATAACCGAATGCTTGTCGATGTTTTTCCGGATATTATTTTGATGTTCATTTATTCGCGTTCCTAGCGTTCGTTCGGTCTGTCCTACATAGGATGCATCACAATCTTTACAATTTATTTTATGTACAACATTCTTTTTAATCTCATTCGGAAGAGGACCTCGTTTACTAGTTTTTATAAATTTATTAAATTTATTCAGACTAAAGAACGCTAAATTCACATCTAAATCTCCGATAATAGCTTTAAATTTCTTCGAAATACCCGTAATATAAGGTATAGCAAACCATGGTTTTTTGTATTCTCCTTAGGCGAATCAGAAGTATTTTGATGTAACGTTTTCTTATATATCAGAGATTTCAGACGCTCATTGATCGTATTGAAAATGACTTCTAACGGGTAATCATTATTTAGTAGCGTCTCAATAATGGTCAGAAGCGGGATCGAAAACGTTCATATAATTGAAATTTTGAATAAAAGGAAATTGTTGTGCACCAATTACTGCGCGTTTATTCTCATTAGACCTGTAAAATTCAACTTTTGACAATTTCGAGAGTCTAACATTTTTATTAGTCATGAGAAAATTTAACATTTATTTTCAATTCTTATGTGTCAATTTTAGTAATATCGAATTGTTAAAACTTACAGACAAGTAGAATGTATAGATGTAGAAATAGACCAACGATCGCGATAGGATTAACTTTTCGTTATTCACCCCTTTACAACACGACGTTTTTCAAATCTCCCTCTGCCGGAAGACTTTCCTGCCAAAATTCGCGACGCTACAACGAGATCGAACAAAGATACGACTCATCCCGAAAAGCGAATCTGCAGAAACTAATCAGAAAGAATCGAATTGGAACGCCAAAAGCACATACAAGCGAAAACAGTGGAAAACAAGATCTCTTCATCTGAAGACTAGAAAAGCAAAAAAGATCATGAAATGTAAGACGATATATAAAGGAATGACGCACATAGGGTGTCCAAAAACTGTTGAACATCAGTTAAGTAAACAACAGTGTGTTACAAGTAAATTTTAAAATATATATTATTAGTGTACGTAAAAATTCTATATTTTAAAGAAAATTGCATTTGCGACAAACAATAGCAACAAAATCTGCGATTAGAATCTATCGAATAATTCTGAAACATCCTGTATACCTGTTTCTTATTCTTGCCGTCTGTCATGTCTCGATTTTCATCCCGCTACACGGCATCGGGAGCGAATAGCATTCAATAGATATTTTTACCAATATTTGACTATTGCACACGAATGTCCTGGCAAATCGAGAAGCCAAGGCAGCCGTGAGAGAGCAACGGTTAAAGGACGGGACATACAGACAGGACGACACAAGAAGCCTTATCGAGCAAGCTGCAGGATGTTTTTACACCTGGAAATAGGATCTTCAAAGCCGATCGAAGTAAAAACGAAGACGCGTGGACTCGAGAAGGGCGGGAAAGAACGTGGAAAGGGCTTCTCGCTCTAGAATCAACAGACAAAGAAAGAAAATCAATAAAGGACTAGGGAACAAATCTCGATAAGAATTTTGTTGTTCGTTTTATTGATGCAAAAAAAAGACGTGACGAGGCCACAACGCGATGGATCTATATGAAATGTTATAAAACTCAAGATTCAAACTCAAGTTTCTTCTATAATACAATCGAAGAGTTTAGCAGCACAATTTTCTGTAGTATTATTCGTATAATTTTATAAATTTTGTAAATTTGTATATATTGTATAATAAGAATTTTCCGTTTCTTTTGACAAAGTGTTTCCCAATTTCTTCTGATGAATAAATGATCAAAGAGCCTACTTTTTGGAAAAGATTTTGCAAAAAGAATGATCTAGAAATGATTAGCTTAAGATCCGAAAAATAATCTGCCGCGGCATGAAATTATTTTGATAGTCACGATGTGGCTTGCGATATTTGGTTCACGATGTAATAATATTTCGTTGTTACATCCTGGTGGAAAATTCGAAATTCTTAAGTGTCAAACGAGAAAAGAAACGACGATGAAAAGAACTAGGTAGAAAGAGAGAGACGAAGAAAAAGAGAAAGAAGCAAAGGGAAGAACCGAGCTTTTTCGAGAAGCACGGGTGAGCTTTCCGGAGAATCCGGGAGAGTCGACGGATTCTTTTAATCATGGTAACAGGATCTCGAAGGCTGAATCGCGGAAAAACAGGGAGCGACAGAGGTTGATATGCCGCGGAAAAGAAAGAGAAGACACACGGACAGAGATAGCATAGGAGATCGAGAAGAAGGAGCAAGATAAAAAGGCAAACAGAACGACGGAAGAGAAGTGGTTGGGTTCGTAGACGGCAAAGAGGTAATAAATCTTGAAGTTGTCGTCGGTGCGATTCGACAGTTCGTAAAATACCGCTATACCGTTTAGCCGGTGCCAGAAAACAATTGCAATACGGGAATACGATCCACGCCGACTCATTAGAAATTGGTACTGTAATAGCACGTTAATTCTATATTGATATTCATATTTATTTAATTATGTTTCAATTATGTTCTTTTAATCTTTAATGATCTACGTTTTAATTGCGTTGATGGTAATATTTTTATAAAACAGAACTAAAATTTTCCATTGGATGAACATTATGACTTGACCATGTTCTAGAAAGCCTTAGTATTTAACTCTTTTACAGTAAGAATATGAGTATTTTCGTATTCGATCAACTTTCATTCATAAAAATTTTTTGAAAGTTTGAAGGTAATTACATTAATTATTTTTCGCAATAAATTCTTTACAGTTTTTTCAGGGGGTCTAATATCAAGATGCAAGTTAGCATGGTTAATTATTAAATTATTTCTAATTTAATTAATGTGATATTACCTGTTCATGTTCAACTTATAGCTGCGTTATGACCGGAAAAGTAATTCGGCGCGTAGTCGGTTGAATTTGAAAAAAGGTATATAAAAATCACACAAGTAAAATTTATAAAAAGCACTAAGATCCAACTTGACTGTACAAGGCGTTTTATTTCAATTTGTATGTATTACATTAACGGTCGAATATCTCCAATTTTTTAATTACATTTAATTTCATTCAAAATAAGACACAGACTAAAAACTTAATCTACAAGCTCAATGTATGCATCACGCAAATTTAAACATAAGATCAAGGTTAAAAAGATGAGCAAATTAAGTTCAAAATAAAAATTCTAATCTATTGTCATTTTAACAATATGTGAGACAATTGTACGCGGATATTTCAGATTTATTTGTCTTTCTTCAACGTGAAATTAATAATATATTAAATCTTACTATCGTGTAAAATCGTGAAATTAAAACCTATCTAAAATTGAACAATGGCTCTGGACATTATTTTCAGTAATCGTAGAATAAAAAATTAATTAATGATCTATAAACCAAAAAGACCGTAGTGAACAATAATGATCGGAAATAAGTCGATGGTTCAGAATAGGAAAAAAATTTTATTATTATGCCTTACTTAAAAAACGTCACTAAAATAATAGTCTCTAAACTATATAATAATTATAATAGCATAGGATCCCTACCGTAAATTTGGTATGTAAATCATATATCAATAGTATATGATTGATATACGAATCATATCCGATTGTATAAGAATTATATGAGAATCTTATACGAATCGTATGCAATCACATGCTAATTGCATGATTAGACATATGATGGTATACGATCGTATACGAATTACATATCACCGTTGGACATTGTTTCGGAATCACATATGACATGTTTGACGTATGTTCCGAATCATATAAGATTACTTATAAGGTACATATGATTTTTGTATGACTCGTATGTGACCATATGGCAATCGCATTATTAGACATACGATCGTATTCGATTGCATACGAATTACATATCACGGGCGGAAATTATATAGAATCACATGTTTAACATGCGGATTTATCCTATAAGAATCATATAATATGATTCAATACAAAGCACACCTATCATATACGATATACATACGAAATACATATTTTGCTAAACGTAACTGATAAAATCTTTGATCAATATTTCAAATATTCTAATATACATATATAGCCATATGGCATCATATTTAAAGTGCAATTTTATGTTAATTACTTACATAATAAAGAAATGTGTTTGGTACATGTAAATATAAATTATAATATATTACACATTATTTTAAAGTGTATGATATACAAGGTGTTTCAGAACCAACGGAAAACATTTTAAAGACAGATTATCTTCATGAAAATCTAAAATTTGTCTTTTACGAAAATTGGTTCCAAGGCAAGAAGAAATATAATAAATTCGATGACTCTGAAAAATGAAGGCCACAATATATACAAGGGACGTTCCATATTGGTTAAAAATAGTATTCCATATGATAATCCAAAATTTGTCGTATATGCAGATAAAATCCGAAACATAATTTTCGAAATAAAATAAATTCAAAATCTTAAAAAAGTATTAAAAAAAATTAAAACATAAATATTTCTCAAAAATTATGCCTCGTATCTTACTTTCTTAACCGGAAAACTCATCTTTTTAGATACACATGCAATTCAAATAAGCGTCATATACATATATCGCATGCGATTTCGTCGTATACTATTCATGTATTAGTTGTATACGAAAAAATTTCACGTTATGCATATTATTGCTTACATGAATCTTAAGCATCACATGTGTTTTTTCGTATGCAACAGATATATGAATCGTACACAGTAGTACACAAAATCGTCACTAGATGACCGCGATGGTGTTCTATTTCTCGTAAGAAAGAAAATACATAGAATGGAATAAAAGGCAGAGCATTATGAGATTTTTCACCGATGTTTTAGTAAAATAATTTTTGTGATAAAATTCCCTTGAAGATGAAATCAAGTGGAAGATATGTTTTAAAAATTTTTCAGGCCTATGATTTGCATGGCTAAAATAACTATAATTTTATAGTTTGCACCAAACATGACTATAAATTACAATTAAATTATGGTAATTGCAAACCATTCTCTACTCTCAGTGTATATGACTCTTAAGCATCACATGTGCTTTTTTCGTATGCGACAGATATATGAATTATATATCAGGCACATACGATCGTACACCAAAAACACATGTGCCAATATCATATACGATCATATATGATTTCATCACATACGATTTTTACGGTAGGGATATCATTGTCTAAACAGACTAAACACAATTACCAAAGTAAGACAAAAACTCTCTGATGCGTAATAATGATATTGTTTAGAAGATTGTTTTGATTGCGATGACTTCATATGTCAGGCAAAATCGAAAACAACTACAAACACGATTAAAAGAACATATAATATAAAATTGGGATCACCAAGACACTCAGTGATCTCTGAGCATATATATATTACTAACAAGGGAAGTTCGGCAAGTGTAAAATTCAAAAAAATCTGAAACTTTGTATAAGTTT
>QKQZ01017395.1:0-22347 GCA_003595255.1 Solenopsis fugax | reverse complement strand
ACGGCTGTAGATTTGCTGGGCCAGCACAATTTTTAGCTGTTGCAGCTAATCTTTTTTTTCCGTACGGGAAAGTTTATTATTATCGCGGAGACAGCCGCGAGTTTGTGTAATGTCTTTCAGAAAACGATACGTTCTTATCTCCTTGAATTTCGCGATGTCTTAAGTAGCATCGATTTAAAAATAGAAAGGTTCAAAGCTAGCACTATATGTGCAATTAGAAAAATAACGTGCTGAAAAAAATCGCATTAAAACGAGACTTTAGCATCGCTTTAAGAAAGTGTGTGTGTGTGATCGATATAAATCTCAACAAAAAATAACTGAATATTATTGAGAATAACAATTGCTGCAATTTTAGCATGTGTTGAGATTCCATGAGATCATTATTGGTTTTAATTGCGTAAAATTAGATTAATGAAATGTTTGCGATAACTGTTAATAAGATTTTACATATTTTAGTTTATATGCATATTTTTAACTTTGGTGTTAAAAAAGCGTGACTGCAATTTGCTAATTTGCTTTCAATGCTTACGGCAAGTCATCGTATATTTCAATGTTTACCTTACATCTGATGGAATCTTACAACAACTTGTTTTTAATTGATATTTTTGTAACANAATCTTACAACAACTTGTTTTTAATTGATATTTTTGTAACAACACGGAAAAAAAAGATTAGCTGCAACAGCTAAAAATTGTGCTGGCCCAGCAAATCTACAGTCGTAATATACAGATAGTCAATCTGTTATGTTACAGTAACCAAATCTTAGAGCTGCATAAAATTAATGATTGCAACAAATAAAATAGGATACCATAGCATGACAGATTTGTTGGTATAGCAAAGAAAACATTCTACTTAATTCAATTCATATAGCTGTAGCAAAGTATATTTGTCACAATAACACATATTTTTGCTACTGTACTAAATGAAATTTGGTAGATTAATAATCTTTATTATAGCAAAAGATTAGTTGCTTTAACAAAACTGAGTTAACTTTATGAACATGCTGATAAATGCTATCAGATATAATTTCTTTGCTGAACCAATAAATCTACTTAATTATAAATACAAAATTTATGCAGCAAATTATAGTTTTGCTGACAAATCCATTTTTTTCCGTGAATCCGTAGTTACATATGTGTAAGACGGAACTGCTGTCTATTATGCAATCATGATTAAACTGTTGTTTTTAAAATATTTTTTTCTTCAGCGTTGCCAAATTTTCTGGTCACATTTTTTTAGTTTATCAAAAGACATCTTTAGTTCATAAGCATACTTTCATTAACTTTTCACTTGTATACGAAAAAACTACATGGTGAATGGAATTGAATTTTTGCAAGGACATATAAAAAGGTTTGCTTTAACTATTCATATAACTTTTATGTATATTGAAATATTTTAAAAAGATATATCAGTTATATATCGTTCGATGCATCTATCATAAGATATCATGTATAAAATTCTAACTTGTACTTTTATTTTCTCAGAAACTACGAGGTTGATCGGTTTCAAATTTTAATATAATATTAGTATCGTTTTAAATAATACTTAAAATAGATAACGATCGTACTTAGACGGAATCAGTCCGTTTAACGTTTAATTGGAATGTCGTTTAATCTTATCGATCAATCGTGGATTATAGAGCTCTAATTATCAATCTTTACACATTCGTGAAATTACCAAAAGAATTGCGCATGTCTATTAATAGAAGACATTTGTATTCATTTGTTCTCACTAACATCTTCAAATAAAGTGAGTCTCGCGCGCAAATCTTTTTCTATATATTATTTTTTGTGACCACACATAGTGCTTAAGTCTTATGCAATTTTCTATATATTATTTTTTGTGACCACACATAGTGCTTAAGTCTTATGCAATTTCCCGATAGCATTGAAAAGAAAAACAAATGTATATCATTTATCTTATTTCTTTTTGTTGATGCTGAACAATACGCTATAGTATTGAACGTTTCAATACTTAATATTAAATTACATTTATCTTTTATCGCAAGTAAATAAGCGATAAATGTAAAGGCAGAGTCGGCAGAGGTCTTTCTAAAAAAAAAAATAAAAAAGAAATTTATTTACGTATGATCAATCTCTGACGATTGTAAATTATAATTGTGAAATA
The DNA here is from genome assembly GCA_003595255.1 of Solenopsis fugax. Taxonomy (NCBI): domain Eukaryota; kingdom Metazoa; phylum Arthropoda; class Insecta; order Hymenoptera; family Formicidae; genus Solenopsis; species Solenopsis fugax. The sequence continues at coordinate 20,220 of QKQZ01017395.1, read as the reverse complement.
GTATAGTTGAGTAACATAGGGATTTCTTTTTTATATTCTTTGTAAAGGATGGAAACGACGTATCAGCGCACTTATATGTTAAATACAGAGCAAAAAAAGAAGATACTTATTATCTGTTGTCTCAGAGATTATAATATACTCAGATAGTTTTTCACCTGTCGGGTTATCGTTGAATTCGGATAATAAATCAATAAACAGTCACAAAGATGTACGCTTGTTTTTTTTTTTATTACATGCGCACGACATTATTTATATAAATATATTGTTAAATATATACGCGCTGATTATGCACGATAAATTTTATATGTTATTGACATGGTGTTGAAAAATACTGTCCTCTTAGATAGATGCTTCGTTTACACACGTTGGTTTTTGTAATATCTTGTTGTAAGAGAGATGAATGTTTACATTTATGCGAGTGATACATGAAAGATGGAACTGCTATCTATTATGCATTCATGGTTAAATTTATTAGGTGTCAAGTCAATTGTCAAAATATGTTCATAAAGTATACGTGTCATTAACATATTATAAAAAGTGTTGCGAACATCAATTTGTTTCTGCGGATCTTTTTCGCAATGCGATTATAAATATATCGAAATACAAAAATTAAAAAACGTTTATAACTTACTCATTTGACGGAGAATTCTAATTTGACGGAAAAAAAGGATTTTTTTATAAATCACTTTTCTCGCTAAAACATGGAAAATGTAAAACATTTCATTTAATGAAATTTAAACAGTTTATCGTTTTCACGAACGCGGCGTATAGGTCAAACGACGTTTTTGTAAAACTTTAAATGCGTTTTTCTTAAGTCCATATTTTTTAACCTTGCCCCAGGCTTTTCTCAGAAACTACTGAACCGATCGACTTTTGTCTTGAAGCAAAATGTCTGTAATACTTGTGACTGTAGTTGGAACTAGGATTTTTTAAATATCTTGAACAATTTTTTTACAGTTTGCAAAAGTTTAAACAATTTTGCAAATTTCTGTTCTTTATTTTTAATAGATCCGTTTTATTCAAAATTGCGATAAATGATTTATTCTAGTTCCAACAATAACTACTTTTGTGTAGATTAATGTAAATCTTGGATCGTTTGTTTAAGATCAACAAGAACACAATCCTTGGGACAGTATAAATAGAATTTTTCAAATTACGCTGTATTTATTTTAATGACTAAAAATTAAATTTTTGTAAAATTAAAGAAGTAATAAACAAATCTAAAATGCTAATATCCTAGATGTTTTCAACTCAGAGCAAAAAATTCGTAAAAATAGCTTTTAAAAGTTCTTTAAACTAAAATACTTCCTTAAGTACATGCGTGTAATCGCGAACGAGATGCAGTGGTGCATTTTACGTTCTAAAAGCCGGGATAACTAGATTTTTCATGAGAAAGTTGAAATTTTCTCGAGATAGTAAAGAACAATAGAAATCGCGTCTTTCAAGTAACAATATGATTTTTGGCGAAATAATAAAATGTAACTATAAAAGACTCCAGAATGATCATGATACAGAACTGTTGCATTCTCGCTAATGTTTCAGCGTGTCCGGGCGAGAATCGGAAGCTGCTGGTGCTGTTGAATCCGAAATCGGGACCCGGCAGGGGTAGAGAAACCTTCCAGAAAAGAATCCATCCAATCTTGTCGGAAGCGGAGAGATCTTACGACATTCACATTACCAAGTGTCCTAATTATGCCCGCGAGTTCGTGCGCACGAGGGATATCTACCAGTGGAGCGGCCTGCTGATGGTCGGTGGCGACGGAATTGTCTTCGAAGTGGTCAATGGACTCTTCCAAAGGCCCGATTGGGAGAGAGCTCTGCGCGAATTGCCACTCGGGGTGATACCATGCGGCTCCGGCAATGGCTTAGCCAAGTCCATCGCCTACGCGAAGAAGTAGGTCCTCCTCTTAATCGTCACTTTTTCTCATAGAATTTTGACATAAAAATTTCCGACACAATTATTCTTGGAATTTACCATTATCGGTCACGAAATGAATTAAACAAGATGTTGGAAAAGTTTCGAAAGAACCGTGTTGCGTGAGACAGACGGAAGGATTGTCATTTCGACTCACAAATCAGCATCGCGCTCAAACTCATATGTCAGTATTAAGCGGATTATCCGTTTTGCAATCGATAAAAATGTCCCGTTTATTTAATCTGTTGATATCCCTGTAAAGTTGTGGCTATAAAGGTGTGTTGGTCTAAGAATAGGATGGATGTTTCAGGGAACCGTACGATCGCAATCCTTTGCTTATCAGCGCGCTATCGGCGGTCAAGTGCAAAAAGACATCGATGGACATCGTACGTGTAGAAACTAGGAATCAGATCCTTTTCTCGTTTCTGTCGGTGGGCTGGGGTTTGATTGCCGACATTGACATCGAAAGTGAACGGCTGCGCGCCATCGGCGGTCAACGATTTACCGTATGGAGCGTAGCGCGCCTAATTGGATTGAGAACGTATAAGGGCAAAGTGTCGTATTTACCGTGCAGCAAGGTCCTCCCGACGGAAAATATGGAAAACGGCAATATATATCACAAGGACTATGTCACGGAGAACATACTGTCGCATTCGAGAAGTTACGACGAATTGGACAGGTAATAGTCCCGCGTAATGATAATAATGGATTTTTTAATAGAATGTAATGGCAGATAACCGCATGTATTAAGGCACGACAGCGTGACCGCTCGTCAACTGGTGCCACGCGTCAGATATCAAAGATGATTTCAAAGTACACGTACAAAAGTTTACGTCGAATCTCTTTCGAAGCTCGTATATTTTATATATATGGAGAGAAACTGAATCTGCTCGAAAACAGTGTCGCTGTGAGTATGCTGTGTGTATGTGTATGTGTTTTGAAATTGAAGTATATGTGCACACTGCATATTCACCGAGTTCAACAACTTGTTTGGCTCCGTTCCCGAGAATATTTTTGATAACTTTACACAAACATTATAAATGCAATAAGGAAAATGATATATTATCTATTAGTCGTTTCCCTCTGTTATTTGCCAAGTTTATTTGTGAGAAAAAAATCTATATAGGTGTTGTGGCGAACCTGAACCAGAACCGAAAGGCTTCTACAATACTTTCGGTGAAACATCTAACGATTTAAACGGTTGCGACGATAACGACATGATAACTGAGAATCTGGCTCTCGAGACGGATAACATGAGGAGGCATAGACTTGACAGCTTCTACTCCGCAACGTCGGCGAAGTCAACTTATTTCAGCACGGGTTCGGCCTCGAGTTATCATAGTATGGACGATGATAGCACGGAGATTGGTATGCTATTAAAAACGTACCTCTATTGAATTTATAACAGGCGCACTAATAAATCTATCGTTAAGGTGCGGAAAACATCTGTAACAATCAAGTTATGTACGGGCCGTCGTCTACACTTCCGGCGTTAACAACGCAACTCTCAAATTGCTGGACAACGGTTCAAGGTAAAATAATTGTTTAAATAACGGAGTCTTATTTCGGCGATTCAAATTTGTCGGACTTTTTGAAAATTTTAAATGATTTCTCTTCTTTGATTTGCTTTTCTTTTAAATACAAGCTCAACTGAATTTTTGTTGAAATATTTAGAAATTACATAGCCACAAGAAATATTTTAATTTTAATATTTGTAGTTTATAAGACTCGTGAGAGAGACGAGTTCAAAGACATGTATTTGTTGTAATTGTCATATAATATGGTGCCAAAGGTTGCCGCGTAATGCATCACTTATTAACCCTTTAACTTCAGTTGAATTCGAAGTAACGTCACGTACCACTTAATAAAACGCCGATGCAATAGAGCGTAATTGAAAAAATCTTTATAATGTAATGTAACACTTTTCAGTTGCGATGCAATGCGATGCGATGCGATGCGATGCTCGTATATATGTATTCGGAAAAAATATACAAGGTGTCCGAAATTTACGAATCAAGATATTACAGCAAGAAAGTTTTTAGAAAACTAAGTAAAATTTGTAGATTTTTATTTTTTTTCAAGCAGTTTTTGAGCAAGATTGAGTGATAACTAATTAAAAAGTTTAAAGTTAATTAATAAAGTTAAAAAGTCAATAACTTTTAACTTAATTAATTTTTAATTAGTTAATTTTTAACTTCAACTAGTTATTTTTAAAATTCTCAAACTTTAACTTATTAACTTTCTTTTCTATGTTAAAAATATATCTATATAAGAGGACAAAAATTATAAAAAAAATACATTCCCATATCAAAAAGAATATTTCTTTGTTATTTCTATTTATATAAACTTAATTTTTTAATATTAAATTAATTTGGTGATCCATATTGTAACTGTTTTATTATCTAGAGTAATATAACTTTAAAAAATTACGGCATTCTAACTTAATGTAAATAATGTTCTCAAAATTAATTTTTAATTTAAGTTAATTTAATTTTAACGCAAATTTTAATTGAATTAGTTTTTTGTTCATACAATAATTCATAATGTAATTAATTTTATTAACTTTAACTTTAATTTAAAAAATATATTAATTTACCCAACCCTTTTTTGAGATATAACGACTGAAGGTCGCCTGTCATGCGGTCACTAATGCTATCGCTCGTACGATTCACGAACATGCAACTGTGGTTGCGTAGGTGATAAATGTAGTAGTGATCGGCCAGCTTTAAATCCTTACATCTCAAAAACTACTACAATATTTAAGACAAATAACTATTTTATTTAATTTTTAAAGAACTTTTCTTGCTATAAGACGCTCCATGTACATATATAAATTCAAATAGAATTTTTATATTATTTTTCATAATGTATTTTCAACAAAAAATGAATATTGTGATATATGTAAATGTTTTATGCTTAAAATTTCAGGAGAATTTGTGATGGTACATGCAGCTTATCAAACGCATTTGGGACAGGATTATTTTTTTGCGCCACGTGCTACATTAGCAGATGACATTATTTGGCTTTTGATAATTAAAGCCGGCATTACACGGGCCAGCTTATTGCAAGTAAGCTACATATCATTAAGCAGAATAAAAGAAAAAGACAACAATGTGGTCATATAGCAATGCACTCATCGTGTTCGCTTATTAGTTTTTATTAGGTCTGAGTAGCGGGACTCATGTAACTTGCCATGGCGTTGATATGATACCTGTGAAGGCATTCCGGATAGAACCTATGGAGGGAACGAGTGGACATATAACTGTAGACGGTGAAGAAGTTGATTACGGGCCGCTGCAAGCTGAGATATTCTCTTCCCTAGCATCAGTGATGACGCCCTGACATAAATGATGATTCTGTATTTTTAACGGTGATATCAACAACAAAATCAAATTATCTTCGGAAATAATCCGACGAGCGATTTGTTCCATAGGCTTAGCTTAGAGTAAATTAGTTATGATAGTAAAACACCAAATTGTTAATATATATTAATATCTTTGAAGATATTTTGAATTGTAAAGTTTAAAAATTGACAATCTATGTAAGCTGTTTAAATCTCAATCTATTATCTTGCGATGTGCTCATTCGAGAAGAAGAGTTCTTTTTTCTCTTCATAATGAAGAGATCGATAGATAAATATATATATATATATATATCTTCTTAGTCGTATCTTCATGTCTGAAGAGTCGTGACATCATGACTGTGTTTATGTATGATGATTGATTGATTGATTGATATATATATATATATAAAACTATTTATTAATCTAAAGTTGGACGGGTTAAATCTGTTGCATCTTAATAGATACATTTAGCCATTTTGTAAAATTTTCTATCAGTTTGTACAGTGTATCTATACATGCAACATAATGATATTATTTGTGCTCACTATTGTAAACTATAATATTGCGCGTAAGATACTATATTTTGTTACCATGTAAAATAAATTGTTTTTTTACATGTACAAATATTTTGCGAGTCGATACTAACCAAATACGTCAGAAAATTGTAAACTTTATTATCACATTTTAATACGTTTGCGTCTTACATCATTAATGCACGATACAATGATGCTGCATTGTTTACGATTTGATATGTATGCTGCATAAATGAATTAGTATTTTAATGATAAGTAGCATGCCGCAGCCATCAGTTTGATTACATATCAACTGTTTTTTATTACTTTCATTTCCATGTAAAAGAAAGAACGATACATGACGAGAATTACAAATTATAAAATCACAGTGAAATTAATTACTCGTTTGATACGTGTATCATACTTAAAGTACTAAATTGCAAATATTAAGATTTAATCAGTTCTCTAATTAAATTTTCCCTTTAGTTAAAATCGTTATGTTTTTCACGGGATTATTGTTATATTTAATAAACGCAATTGAGAGTGAAAGAAAGTTCTTTTATTAAACCAAGTTTTTTCTGGACTTTCATCACCTTTCGTACCGTATAATCCTAATTCAATGTCATGTATAGTTATAGATTAGTTTCGCCATAATTTTTGATGGCAAAGAGTACTGCATGAGTTGAAAAAGTCTGGGAATCGTTTCACTATGTTAAAGAGAGCACCATATTCACGATACACGCATATCCAGGAGTCAGTGGTGCTTCGTCACTAATCCGCGAGTCTATTCTCGTCTACTCATGAATAATTAAATCTAAATACGATAAATCTCAATGAAAGTGGCGAATGTATATCCTTCTTGATCGCAGTCAATATCCGTCTAACACGTCGTAATTCATCGAGTTGATTATATTTCACGCTCTTTGATTGTTACACTATAAATAACAGAATCGATCGGTCAATTTATTGCCGCATTTCAGAAACACAATTCATAGCGCTTATACGGCATGTGTTGGAGATTTGCCTCGGTATTAATATTCATGAGGAGATATTTGGGTAACGGAAGGCAAGACGTTTGCCGTTGTTAAGTCTACACGTATCGTTTATTATTCTCTCTTTACAACAGCGAGTCCGGTGATCATCGATCGCCGCCGATCTCGATGATCGACCTCATCCCTTTCTTCTCGCTTTAAAACTTTCCTTTTGTACGTGGGTCTCCGTATGCGCGTCACTCGAGTCGATGACGATGAAAACGGATGAAGTATGAAAATGAAACAGGTGAAGGAGTTTATGGATCAGTCTCTTTACACAAGCTGAGTAAAACAACAATGATCACGGAGAGCACGGTTTCCCCCAACAGGCGAGCGTCGTCGTGCCGTGTGTGAAAAAAATTGACACGCGAATTTCGCGGCAACGACGGTTAACGGCATGCGAGCTGTCGTCGTCGACAGCTCGAAAAAGAAAAAAAAGATAGAATTGTAGCTCGTTAAGATAATCTTAAGTAAAACTATTTATATGCATGTGTACGGGTGCGTCTTCGAAACCGTCGCTGAAACGCTCACGCCTGCGGATTCTCTTCAATTTAGAAGCGAAATCGCGACCTTCTCGTGTACAAAATGTAATAATGAACAATATAAATTAATTTCGTATCGAAGATCACTTTTGCTTTGTCGCGTAACAAAATTGGATCTTTGCGAAAATTCGGAAAGTCGCAAAGAAGCCGCGTTTTTCTAAATTGTACGAGAGAATCCCGCAGATCAATCGAATACAGCGACAACTCCGGAGCATTCTGTATATATCCGTATATATACTATAAACATAAAAATGCTCTGGCCGAACCCTTTCCGTTTCCCTCAATGTCCTCTCGTCGCGACGTTCACCTATCGCATTGATAACCGAGTCGCGAAGATGTTATACATGCGGCGCACGTTTTATCGCGACGAAGAATTCTACGGGAAGCTTTCTGCTCCAATTGAAAACAAAACGAACGATTGTCCTTTAATCCTGTTACGAAAACGAATTCCTCGAACAGTCTGGCAGTTTATCTCAAGGAAACCGACCTCCGAACGGGCTGAGCGATGAGCTGTATGTACAATGCGGAGAATGATGATAAATTTTTTCCTATTTCAGTCGCGTCAGAACTGAATCAGCGAAACGCCGATCACAGCTCCTGTTCCCGAGGATTCCGCGGATCGTCGAATCGATCAGGGATGGCTGCAGAAAGAATATCGGCCAGAGCAACAATCGCAATATTCGTACGCAGCGCAGGCGGTGTATATACAGAGTCCACTACTGAATTAACATTAAAAATGGAAATATACGCAGAAACGTAAATTCGGAGATCTGCGGAGATAAGTTGCTTCTATCACACATCAATTCTGGCGAAGCGGCCGAAACGTCTGCCCGTAGCGCCCGATCTCGCGGATCGCGGAGCGACACGCGCGCGTGAAACGAAAGAAAAGACAAAAGGAAGGAAGGAAGAAACCGAGAGATACGTTTTCCGCGGAGTTTTCCCAATCGCGAATACCGGAGGGTCGGGACAGACGCATTTATCTCGCTTTGTTTCCACGTCTCGCCTCTACGATGACAAATTATTTCGAAATATCATCCAGCTCTCTCTCTCTCTCTCTCTCTCGCTCGCTCTTTTCCTCTCTAAAATTTATCGTGCACGTACACAAATGTACACATACATACACACACACATACACGCATGTACCCACACATACACACATACATACATTAGCAAATTAAATGCAATCGCATTCGGAGCGTACACGCTCCTCCACGCTCACTTTACAGTCGCAATCTCTCCGCACATAAGATTACAGAAATTGATCTCGGCTCGGCGATCCGTTTCGCCTCCCGGCGATGCTTGCTCTTGAAATTTATTTACTAGCTGCAAAATCGCGTGCGTCGAATCTCATACAGCACAGAATAGCAAAAACATTGTAAAATGTTGCATTTCTGAAACGGGCATTTTATCGTTGCTGCAATATTGCTGAAACATTGCAGCAATATATTGCAATATTTCTATACTGTGCTGTATGGGGTGTCTTATTATCTAAAATAATTCCTACAAATTTGGATTGCGAGCAGCGAGTACTGTCTCTCTCTTCTCCTTTCCTTTTTTTCTTCTCCCTCGTGGGACTATCAACACCGTTGGCACGTGGACGCTGTCGATCGGATCTTTTTTTTCGTTGTGAGAATCGTATCAAATCACGAAATCATCAATGTTCCCCCGCGAAAATGACTCTTACACCATACGATATTGTCGAAACTAGATTTATCTATAATGGTAGAAATTCATTACGAACACGTTGCTGGTACGAAAAACTTGTGACGCGCGTTGCACGTTACTTCTTACACCGAACTAATAATCTTGCCGCCCGTCAGAAATGACTGGCGAGCTTTTCTTTTCTTCTCTCAATCGAGTATAATGTTACAGGCGAACAAAACTACCGGCTCCATAAATACAATACTTCTGGCAAAAAAAGAATAAGCCATCTTCCGGTCACAACGTAATCCCTATTCGGGCAACCAGCACTCGAATTGGCATGTCTTATAAAATATCGAAGAAAATCAATCAACATCAATCACATCGTGCATGTACATGTCGTTCAGGCGCCGTTAACTCACGTAAGATAACGTTGTGTCCGTAAAATAAACGTTTTCGCATCATGATCGCATATTATCGACAACTCGAGTTGATCTCACCCCTTTGGTCAACGTTACGGCGAAATGATTCGCAACGCGTTACACAACACGTAATATGAAATAAGTTTCAAACGTATGTGGCCGCGATTTTCTTTACAATGTTGGACAGCCCGACCGATCGGAGAACGTTTCATTCAACAACGTAGAATACTCTAAATTTTTACAAGTAACATCTCGCTAATTTAATGCATTGACTAAAGCGTTTTTTGTGCTCGTATGAGCGTTTTTTTTTCTTCGAGGATTTTAGTTTTTTCGGCGAGAGATTGAAGGCATCGAGGACCATCGAGATTGATTAATTATTATACGAATCTCCGGATTATACGAATAAAGTGACTCCGGAAACGCTCGAATGCAACTGTTCTTAGAATCCCTTGAGTAAAAGTTTAGACAACAAGGTTCACTTCAACTAATTTTCGTTTGTATTGAAGAAATTTCAAATATTGAAAAAAAAATTAAATTTTAAGCGATATTTTCGAGCTGAAATGCGACGAATGTCGCTATCATATTTGCATTGAATGGTACAAATAATATAAAGCTACGACATGAGCCTTTTCGAAGCTAAGGAAGCATCCTTGATGTCTAATCGGTGTCCAAGCTCTTACTTAAAGGACTTTGGTTTCCCTCGCAATCGAAGACACGCCGCGGGCAGAGAACCCTTAGCGAATGCCGAGATATTGTAATTTCCACAAGTCTCGCGATTAAAATCATAATGAAGAACACTAAGAACACGCCGCCGAGGAGCGGCAACGGTGGGATCCGCTTTGGAAGTAACACGCCGAGCTTCCCCTGAGCTCGTTATCGCACATGCTCTGTAATCGCCATACAAACGGTAATATAACGTATTAACTATATGCGCTACGCTGGGTGTGTATCTGTAAGGATATTTATACGTTAAAAAAGAGAAGGGCGGGCAGGCGATGAGAAGGATGTGGGAGTCATATAATATGTACACACGATATACTGGCAGTATAACTGTCGCCGTCTTACAATCTCCCCTGTACGTTCCGCTCCGATTAGACGCGCACGGACGCGCCGATTCGACACGCACGGATACGAACATGAATTTCGTCTCGTGATAGTGATAATTAACTAGACAACATCTTTCCTTTCGGCTCTTCGGGCCGCTCGATTCACTGCGGCGATTAGAATCCGCGCGAACCGGCGCGAACTTATACGCGGCGTTAACTTTAACGGCTCTTCTTTCCGAATTTTTCGATTTCTGCGCGCGGTAGAAATCCAAACGACTGGACCTCGGCGATCGCGAAAATCATTCGCCTTTAGACACGTAGAAATCATATGTAAACGTCTCGTATAAAAACGCTGCGAAGTCGCGAAGATGACGCTCCTCGATGTCGAAACGCATGGTCGATCGCCTTAAATCATTAACGGTGCACCATACCGGTGCGACGCAGTGTCCTTCGTTTATCCTACTTAAGCATACGGTAAAAGGAAAGAAACGGCAACGGATCGTCGACAGAATTGTCTTGCATCGCTTTAGTATCGTTAAAATCGGCGGAGATGGATACGGGAGAATCTAAAACTCGCAAGACGCTGTTCTCGCTCATTTTAGAAAAAGGAACATTTTCATAATAAACAAAACTAACTTTAAATAATAAACAAAACATTATATAATTATATCGCGCGACGTACTTTTTCGAGGGCAAATCTAGAAGCACAGAACAACAAGAAAAGATTATATAGATAATCTAAGACCTTTCCTTTAAAGTTTTCGCTTTTCGCTATAACGCCCGGCTGAATCTGACCTGATAAATTATTAATATATAATTTCTTTCAATACGATTTAATAAAGATCAATTCTTTTAACTCATATTTATTATTGTATAATTAATATCAATTGGTAATTAGCACTACTACTGATTTTTGAAGAAATTTAAGCATTTATACTTAGCAATTTCACTTTGTTATATATTGATTAAATGTACACACGGGGATAAAGTGCTTAACCATTTGAAGGCGTATTGGGGCATGTTCGAAATTTGTCTTTAAATATTCATGTTATGACTGTTAATATTTTTATATCAAAAATTTTTTATCTGGTAGAAACGACAAACACGCCGAATATGCTTCGATGTACAATGTAACTTAAAACGAAAAAACATTAGTGTATCCGTACATCCAGATTATATCTCGACAGATATAATTAGTTACCGTCTAATGCGACTTACTCCATTGATATGTACATATAAGGAAACCAAGGTATCAATAAATTCCAGGTCAGGGTCAGAGAGTGTAGTAGCGTACACGTTTCTACAATCCTGCAGTCTTTATAATTCGTTTCAACTCAAAAGAGAATTTATGGCCGGTATTCATAATCAATTCTTATATTTAAAACCGTTGACATCTTAAGTACCATCTTAAGATGTCATCAATCAATCAGAGAGCCGTATTAGCATCTTTAGATGTTAGCATCTTGAGACAGTTTTGAAATAAAAATTGATTTTGATGTTTTATGTCCTAGATTCAGCCCTTATCGTGCAATTGGAGATCGCGAACTGTAGAAAATATATAATCAGATGTACGCTTCTTCAATTTCTTACACACAATTTGATAAACTGAGTTTTTGCTTCTCCCTCTACACCACCTCTTACATTAAATATAAGAAATGCTACGTTTCATTTCACTTTCGTAAAATTTGGATGCATGTACATTATGAAATGGTTTCGTTGAAATTTTGCGAGCTAGCGATACGTCTCCGTGAAATTCGCGTGTGAAATAACGCGATAAGTATAAATCGCAATTTCATTTAATTAAACGCCATTATAATCATAGCGCAATGATGTCCGACGTCATTTATTAAATATAACTTAGAAATTTGGCAGTGTCCATTTCTTGTCTTCGTCCAATATTACCTACGTATCACTTTACAGGAGATATCAATAGAGTGTGCTGTGGTATGAATCGAAAAAGACGTTCTTAAAATTGCAACTACGTAAAAAAGTTACAATTTATAATTATGTAATATTATACATGTAATATGTTTGTATAATATGTAACGTCGATTAGAAATTTGTTAAATAATATTGTTAAACAATTCATTACGAAAGAGAAATGCAAGAAATATTTATATAAAAAGTGATTCATTGCCGAAATATACAAAAGAAATCCATTATTGTATACGTTTTACAAAAGTTATTTGTAAAGATTTAAAGCTTGATGAAAGGAAGATTCGAAGTTTTTGACACACTCGTTTTGACTTGCTTAAAATCTTATGACTATAATAAAAAGACAATTCGTGAAATATCTCTCATTTCATACCACAGTGGCCTCGGATTGCTTGAGCCTCTTAAAAATAAAGAATAAAAAGTGCCATTGTGCATTGTGTTTAAAAAGTTTAAATAAATAGTGAAGATGAATGTTTAGAATTTATAAATATTCGCATGAGTTTTTTTATGGGTTCATTTGAACCTATTGAGAAACTCGAAATGAAATTATCTAGGATGACATTTACTTATTAAATTTAAACAAAATTCAATAAGAATTAATTATAAAACGCGAATGCATTTCTAAAATGTTATGACCATGCATAAGAGACTTAAGAGTTTTCATAACTAAAACTTCTATTTCCAATAGAATTTTCGTTTGACCGATGAAAAAAAAGAAACAAATATTTGCACATTACATTAGTTTTCCATTAGCAACACGTCATGAATAAACACGTGCACTTGCAAAATATAAAATGAAGTTTCATTATAGGAGCGAATTTCTATAATTCATTACCGAAGACCATAGACCGAAAACGAATTATTTAGAGTTCACTTTTCTAATAAGCTCTTTTGATTTGAGACTCTATGATTGAGACTAATGGTTACTACTGCAATGTCTATATTATATCGCTTATAGTTGCTTATATTTTCTGATTAGTAAGTTATGACCATAGATTCTGTGCAGTATGAGGTACAAAATGCTTCTTACGTAATAATCCCAGCAGGGTCCAGAGTTGTATAAAATAATTTGTATCAAAAATTATTGTAAGATAATTTACGACACTGTGTTACATTTATCGACTACCATATCTAACTGTGTTACATGATAGTTTAGATACCAATCTATTTATGTACAATTTAGCTTCTAGCTGTTTATAATGCATAAAGATCGTTTTTTACAGAGTGCACAACTACATAATAATGAGCTCACATATTGTGTGCCTGATAACACAGTTCTGAGTAGTTCATAGTTACGGTAATTACTTATGCACAGATAACTTGGCCAATTACTTACGTATTCAGTGCGCCGTTCGTTTAATTTCAAATGGTACGAAACAGGTGTGCCGTTTTCTCTTAGTCTTGTATAATAATGAGCAATGGCTAAATTTGCAGCTTCATTGTCTCAAGTACATTGATTTAAGTCTGATCTATATGAAAAATATTGCGATACTGCATTCCTTTCGTGTATTCAATATGGGTGTAAATCGGTTTACATCGATTCACGAGTGTAAAAATTAGAGCAAGTTTATTTTTCTTGAGAAATTTTGATTTGCGTTGTATTGTCAGAAAGGGCAAGTAAAATGTAATCCAAGACAATGAAGTTACAGAAGGCGACGATTATCTCTACAAGTGTATTGAAAAATAACCTTTGCAGGATGTCTGCTTTGTTTTACTCTTTACTACTAACCACTAACATTCGCTAGTACGTTAGTAAAAGTAAGAGGAACAAGTGTCTGATTTTAAATCACTTTTTGTTGTCATACTTATGGTTTAGCCTTGATATTTGGAGAAGACGATTGTGGCCAATCTTTCTGTAACTGAATGTAAATCACACACGGAACTTTCTTTTCGCGTGGCTTACATCGTTGATTACTTCCGCAAGTCTACTATGCTACACTATTTACAATTGATAAGCAATACATCCGATTGTTCTTGCAAACGTTCTTTTTCAAGCAAGCATTTTGGTGTGTATATTCGTTTCAATGTATGTATGTATGTATGTGATCGATGAGGTGCATGCGCGTCGTAAATCAACATGGATCGTATACTTGTTTCTGATTATAAAAAGATGAACATAAAATCATCTTAATATAATTTAATACACTATTCGATAAATCAATATAATTTGACATACTATTTAATAAATCAATTTTATTTTAAATGTAATGAATTCATTGTCTAATAATAACATATATTGAGCGTAATAAAAATCTCTCGTACGATTCAGATTGATAATTTAAACAAAATGATAAATGTACGTTTACAAGAACATTCACATATTCTACGCCGATAAATACATACATTTTAATTAAATGTACGTAACAAGTGGCAGTGCAATAACGCAAAATAATCGATCATAATCATTTTGCTTTAAAAGCAAATCGAGAAAATTGATTACAAGAGATGCCGATATACATAATCGTCATCTTATGCTTGATCTCAACTTAAAAATTTGTATACGAATGCAATATATTCGTAGTAAGCGGATTATTTACCGTTAAGTATTGAGTCCCTCCCATTCGATGAGGTACTGTATTTGACCGTTTGGTCCTATCCTCTTCGCTTTGATGACAAACTTTTCACCAGCAGCTATTCTATTAGCTGCACCGAAGTAAATATTCACCGATGATTTCAAATCATCCAGAGATATGTCAGGCGCACTTTGCTTCACAGGTGAACACTTTGGAGATGAAGACATGCTGCTCTTTCTTTGCGGTTGCGGATCAGGGGGAGGTAATTTATCATTACTTTGCCGCTGTCTCAACCTCCTGCCATTTAAGGCATAATCCACACAATTCCCAATTTGACTACTCGCACTGCTCGAGGCACCATTAAATGAACTTCTTAAATTCCTGGCAAATTCACTTTTAACTTCGTTATTACGAGCTGGTAGAATAGCCGCTGTCTTACTGGCGGTTTGCTGAAATTGTTGCTGGACTTGCTGTTGGACGGGTGGACGCCCTCGTCGATGTTGTCGTCTACGTTTCACTTGTCCGTTTCTGTCAACGATAATATCCTTTTCCGATAACTGCCTCTTGGCTGGACGTACCACTGGCGGTTGCGAGATCACAGGCGTCAGTGGCAGAGGCAAGGTGATGGGACATTGGTTATAAGGTAATGGTGTACTCGAGTTTGCTTGATTAAGGTTACAAGGCGTGCCCACTAAATCACTGAATGGATTATTCTTTCCTTCAAAATCTTTGGGCGGTGGAATGAAAGAATCAAGGGTTCCTCTTGAACTAGTTTCGTCCCCGCTTGTATCCGCGGGCGTTGAAGGTGGTAAAGGATGCATTAGATCCACGGAACTAGGCACAGACAGCTCGGATATACCTGATGTTGTAGCTGGTGGTGTTGGCGGTCCAGAAACAGAAGTTGGAGGTGTTGGAGGTAAGTCTGATGCTTCTGAGCTTTGTGGTTTGCTCTGCATTAACGAAAAAAGAAATATGATTGTTTATCATTCTTGTACATAAAACACAATGCATTTCACGTAGTGAAAAATATAATAAAATAATCACTCTTATATTTTATCTGAAAATAGATAAAATTGAATGACTACCATATTATTTTTTATCACGCATTTACGTGAATATGAAATGGTCTTACCTTCCTCTCTTTTACCTTGGCAATAGCATTCTTCAATAATATCCTTGCTTTTCTGTATCTTGCTT
The DNA here is from genome assembly GCA_003595255.1 of Solenopsis fugax. Lineage (NCBI taxonomy): Eukaryota > Metazoa > Arthropoda > Insecta > Hymenoptera > Formicidae > Solenopsis > Solenopsis fugax. The sequence goes on along the minus strand of QKQZ01017395.1, from coordinate 4,123 downwards.
CTCGATCTTCTAGCAATGTTTCCTTGGTACTTTCGCTATATGCTTTCTCTCTTTTCTTCTGTTTACGCAGCATTCTTTTCCGTGAGTTGCCTAATGCTAGTAGACGACGAAATCTTCTGTGTACATTCAACTTAGGAAATGGGAATGATTTTTTTACAAAACCGCCGCCTATATTGCAATATCTACAAAAATAATTTAATATTATATTTTGAATGTGTAAATATATATATACATAAAGATATATAGAATAAAAAATGATTAAATGTATATTGTTTTCACACAAGAAAAACAGTTCAATAAATTACAAGTGAATATTGTATAAAAAATGATATACCTGTTCCTTAAAGATTCTATTGATTGACTGGATTCTGTTAATGGAGGTGGGCTTGGACACGAGCTTTGTTCTGCCTCCGAATTTTGATAAATTGTACCTCGCATTACTAGATGTGTAGGACTCACAGGAATTTCTACATCCTCTGCCGCTTTATGCTTTAATGCAATCAATTGTTTTGTACTTTCTGGCAAACTCACCGGACTGAAATAATTAAGTTTTACATATTATACAAATATACATATTAAAAATCAATAATTGATTTTGTATTTTAGAAGAAACTGTGGTATCTAGGGATACCGCGATATAATTGAACTGCCAACATCTCATTATTATTAAAAAAAATGTGTTTTAAAGTACATGTCTGTATATCTCTTAGATCATCAAAATCATGGTAGTCATTGGACAACATGGATTTTGCAAAATTTTACTTTAACATTCTTATTCTAAAAATTTCATTAAATACAGTAATTTCTATATCTGAAACCGAATATACATACCCATAAACTAACATCAAACGCAAAATTTATTAGCATTATTTGCTACGAATGTGGTATAAATTCTATTACTATATGCAGCGAACATTGAATTTGATCAAATGCGGGTGCAATTAAGAAAAGGAAATAACGATTTACAAACGCAAACATGAATATCCGAACATTCGTGTTCACTGTTTGTTCGCTAAGTGTACACCCAGCTTAAGATATGATACGAACCCAGTTGGTGGAGGAAGGTATTGCAGTCTTTTATTACCAGCCCAACATCTACGTAACACAGAATCATCTATCTCGCCAGACATTGGAAAATTGATAAATGGACAAGGTGGTGGCAGTCTGACACGGAGGCCCCATATTGTAGTGCGCTTTTTTATTTCTTTACCGCACTTGAATCTGTTTCTATTGTTTGTCAATACTGACAATATAGTGTCCCTGCGTACTTCAGCACTGACATCTCTAATCTAAAAATATACATGCAATATCATGTAACATTATCAAATATAATAAAAATATTATGTAAATTAAAATAATTTGTTAAAAATAATGTTGGAGACTCTTACCCGTGGTGGAAGCTGTAAAGTTAACCAGTTGTCATTTGCGTAAGGTACAATAACAGTGTCCAAGTCATAATACTTTTTAGCGTTATAAACAGTCAGATTGTACAACATCAGGTGCACCAGATCTACCCATTTCATTTCTAAACGCCGAACAAATTCTTTTCCATGATTGCACATCGAACAAACAAATACATAAAATCTGTAAAAATTATTAATAATTAACTATATAAAATTATACGAAGAAACTTATATGAGATGAATGGTCGCCATATAATAGCAATTCATAAGCGGCGGGGTTCGTTTTGAATTCCATTACTCCACAATTTAATAAAAAGTTAATTGAAAAATTAAAGATTATGAAATCTCTTAGATCATCAGTGTGATTGAAAAATCTATATTGCAATAAGAACAACTTGAATTGTAAACTTAAATCAATATTTAAAATGAATTTAATTGAATCTTTGTTATTTTTATATGTACTTGCACTTACCTATCACCACTGTACAAGGGATAAGTTAAGCACCTGATGCACTTTTCATGAAACCATTGTTTACAACGTCCGCATTGTAGCATCTGTGCATACCATTCACCATTAAGTCCACAGTAACAATAAATTTGTTCAGCGTTTACTCTGTGATGATTATCCCAATTTAACATATCAGGCTGAAATTATATGTTATAATGAAAATATCTTACAGTTTCCTGTTTTCATAAATTCAAAGCACACTCTTTTATTTACATATTTAAATAATAATAAACATTTTACAATTAAATCTTACATCATATGGCAATTTTGTCATGTCATCTGGTGGTGGTTGAGGTTGGTCCCTACCGCTACAAACTTTCCTGATGCTTGCTTTAACCATGGAATTTTTTGGCTCGCAAGATTCACGTGTGCGTGGTTGGCTATCTGTGCACCTTTTACATATCCAGTGAACATCTTTACCTGGCTCTGGTTTTGATATTTCAGGCTGCAAATGCATTTATTAAATCACATTTTATTCATTAAATCTCCATCAGTTTCTAATTAATCCAGCTTTTTTTCTATAATCTTAAACATTGAGTAGGCTCCTGATGCATACCTGATGACACATCTGGTGATAACCACGGCCACATTTGTCGCAAATAATAATGTCATTGTCAGTCTTAGGCTGAGATTTTTTGCAAAGAACACACATAACATCCGAGTCTGGCAGAGCCAATTTTGTCAGCTCTTTAAACGACGACCAGGAAGATGTATTGTCCAGAAATTTGACAAGACATCTTTCCCTCGCCAAGTCCACCTGTGTAAAAAATAATTTCAATGTCGTAGCATCCCTGCTATTAACATTTAGGTAATACATACTTTTATTTTTTGTATCTTCATTACATGGGTTGCTGTATTTGTCATTAATTTTCATTACTTTTATTTTATATAAAAATTATTAAGTAAGAATTACAAATACTTTGATACTTTTAGAAACTATTTGTATCGTTTATTAACAGAGAAATTGTATGTAAATATTATAGCTAATGACAGCAAATATCCCAAAGTGTGTACTAAATGTTAAGTACTGCTGATAAAAAGTGTAGGTTTGTTTGTACCTCGACAACTGTACCAAGGTAATATTTGCCATCTCTGTGTTGAAGAACATCATCTCCATGAGAGAAGCCAACCCGCTGTTCCCTTGTGGTACTATCGGGCGCTGCCAGACTTTCCTCAGGCTCTGACATTTTCTACCCTGTTTCTAAATCACAAACAGCACATATATAATAATCAAGTATATATCTACTAAGAAATTAAGCCAAACTTGATAGAGCTGCAATAAAGAAACTGGATACTTTATAAGCTCATGTATCTTCAACTTCTATTGTAAATTAAAGCTTTCTGATGACATAAATAGAACAGAACACATGAAAAATCATTGTTAAACTGATCACAACTTTATTTCTCTCCCTCTTTGGAAATCTCTTTCAAATTAATAATATCAAGAGTAGTATGAGAAATTATATTCATAATTTTTCTCTATCACACAGGGATTCCTAAAGGGAGAGAAAACGAGCGTATTCTTTGTTATTACATGCTAACCTATAACATTTGGCTAAAATCTTAAATATGATCATTAAAATCGCGCGTAAATGCGTGGATTGTCGCGGATGCTTGAGCGAAAGTGCAATCGGAAAATTCCCGAATGTAATTAACGGAGCGACACGCGATTCGGCTCGGGAACGTTCGCCGACGACGCTCGAGGAAGCATTCCGAGCTAACCAACGTGCTACGCGCGTCCGCGCCCGAAGGAGCAAAATAAATCGCGATTCGCCATGCCGTCCGTCGCCACCTGCCACGACGAGTAACGTTACACAATTCGACGGACGGGAACGCGGTCGCGCGACCATATGATCGGCATCTCATTAAAGAAACAGTCCGGCGCACTCACTCTCCGTCAAATGAGAGCGCCGCAACGCTGCTCGGAGTCGTTTACGGGGAACCGCGTCCCCGGCGAGCCGTGCTTCTCCACGCGAGCGATCCTCCGCGTCAGGTCGATCAATCCGACGAGGACGGCGCGGAGGACGGATAGAAACAGGGAGAGAGGAGAAGAGAGAAGGAGAGAGAGAAAGAGAGAAAAAACAAGAACGAAAGAGAAAGATAGACAGAGAGAAAGAGAGAGAAAGAGACAAGAAGGCAGAAGGGCTCGTCTGGCTCGTCAACCCCCGGGACTCGATCGGCTTCTAGACTCTAGACGCCGGAACGGCTCGTC